>JAFVLL020040855.1:0-13031 GCA_021397915.2 Tor tambroides
TGAATCTCTTGAATGAACGATTCAATGACTCACTCAAGATTGACTCGTTTCGTTACTGGATGAATCAGTGTTTTTGAATGAATCTCTTGAATGAACGATTCAACGACTCACTCAAGATTGACTTGTTTCGTTACTGGATGAATCAGTGTTTTTGAATGAATCTCTTGAATTAATGATTCAATGACTCACTCAAGATTGACTTGTTTCGTTACTGGATGAATCAGTGTTTTTGAATGAATCTCTTGAATGAATGATTCAATGACTCACTCAAGATTGACTCGTTTCGTTACTGGATGAATCAGTGTTTTTGAATGAATCTCTTGAATGAATGATTCAACGACTCACTCAAGATTGACTCGTTTCGTTACTGGATGAATCAGTGTTTTTGAATGAATCTCTTGAATTAATGATTCAAAGACAAATACATTTTTAACAGCCCCTTTTCGACACCTAAAAAAAAAGTAGTATGCAGAATTGAAATTTTGATTTTAAAACAAGTATCCGATTCCTGACGTTAAGTGTCTGATTCTTGAATTGGAATTGATTTCGATTCCCAACCCCACCTCTGACCTCAGACGCCATGGATAAACAGAAAGCAGTTCAGGTGCGGATCGTACCTGTGTTGTCGTAGGTCACATGAGCGGAGGAGGGTGCTCTGATTGGACACAGAAACAGCGTGAGGCTGAAGATCAGAGAGATAGCCATGCCAGCGGTCACCAGAGAGAAGATCCGGTCCGTCAGAGCTCCAGCCCGTAGAACACCACCAAACCACAGAACCAACAACAGAACCACAGTCAGGAGAAACGCATACAGACCTGCAACAGAACCAGCAGAACCCCCAAATGATGCTCGTGTCACCATTAACACTTTAACAGAACTCATCTCAATCTATAACTCACAGCAAACACAGAAACCTTAGAATAAATCTAGAAAAAGATATCGTCTCAGTATCTGTGTCCAATCTCTCATCGTTTGTTGATCGTATTTAAATGTATTGCCAAATCAGCTTCATAAGCCAGATACACATTCAACATTCAACCATGAATGCAAACATTTGATCAAATTCATCTTGGAGAAAAGACTAAAATTAAAATTATGTCATGCATCTCTAATAATAAAAAAAAAAAATTCTGAATCTGTCTTACAAAATAAGTCTCAGATCAAACAAAAAGTCCTGGAAGAATACATAAAAGGTTATTGTCTTGATATCTGTGGCCAATCTCTTACTGTTGCTTAGTTGGATATATTTAAATTTATTGCCATATCAGCTTCATAGGTTATTATTATAAAGGGTGTTTTCACAGTGATGCCAGTTTTGGTTTCTGAAAGAACCTTTTAGTGAAAAGGTCTTAAAAGAACCTTTTTTTTCATAGTGTGATGAACATTTTAATAATCTGAAGAACCTTTATCCATTATAAAGAACCTTTTGTGCAACGGAAAGGTTGTTAAAGGTTAAACGGAATCATCAATGCTAACGAAGAAGCTTTATTTTTAAGAGTGTTAAAAATCAGACTAGTGTGGTCGGCTTAATACCTTGAATACACAACTTGATCATGTCTGGATTCACAAGGGTAGATGCATTTTTTATTTCAAATATTGTGTTATTAAATAACTTGATTAAAGGCTTGAGGATTTTCTCTTACCGTTGAGTTTGTATTTCAAACGCTTTCCATCGCAGCCCATCTTGCCTTCTTTCACCTTCATAAAGGAAGATAGATGAAGATACAAACCTAAATAACAAATGCTAATTTATATACTACCCAAGGCTGCAGGTTTATGCATGTCTTGTTTTTGATCTTACCTGTCCCACAGGTAGATAATACAGCGCCACCTGCAGGACAGTAAATAACAGCACCACGCACACAGATGTCCAGTCCCAGATCGGGATTCCAGCAGAACCGAACAGAACCCACGACTCAGAGGACCGACAGCCATCCAGCATCATTATGAGAGAGACGCCCAACAAAACACACACCACAGACAGATCTGAGACACACACACACACACACACACACACACACAATCAACTGCCTGAATCACTGTACACATTATCATACTGATGCTTATTATAAAATTCTTGACACTGCACTAAAACTATTAAGGCAAGACATTACAGGCAAATAGGGAAAATATTAACTAATAGATTTGACCATACTTCCTCAGTTGATTAATCAGAGTAAATAAAGATCATTTCAGAAAGTTTTCTGAAATCAGAAAAAAAATCTGAAAACACTGTCAACAGACCGAAAAAATAAAAAATTTTTTTTTAAGTTTTTAGGAATAAAATGTTGTATAAATCAGGATGAATCATATATATAAACAAACCCTTCTATAAAAACCTTCAGAATATAGATAAAAATAAAACTCTAAGTTTTGGTGTATGTAAATGCTGCTGAAGTGGAGAAAAAACTCACAAACTTTAAATATTTGCATTTTCGCCATATATTTTTAGGAATAAAATGTTGTATAAACCAGTGTGAATCATACATGAACAAACCCCTCAGTAAAAACATTCAGAATATAGATAGAAATAAAACTCTAAGTTTTGGTGTATGTAAGTGCTGCTGAAGTGGAGAAAAAACTCACTGCCTTTAAAAATATGCATTTTTGCCACGTTTTTAGGAATAAAATGTTGTATAAATCAGGATGAATCATATATAAACAAACCCTTCTATAAAAACCTTCAGAATATAGATAGGAATAAAACCCTAAGTTTTGGTGTATGTAAGTGCTGCTGAAGTGGAGAAAAAACTCACAAACTTTAAATATTTGCATTTTCGCCATATATTTTTAGGAATAAAATGTTGTATAAACCAGTGTGAATCATACATGAACAAACCCCTCAGTAAAAACATTCAGAATATAGATAGAAATAAAACTCTAAGTTTTGGTGTATGTAAGTGCTGCTGAAGTGGAGAAAAAACTCACAAACTTTAAAGATTTGCATTTTTGCCATATTTTTAGAAATAAAATGTTGTATAAATCACTACGAATCATGTACAAACAAACCCTTCTATAAAATCTTTCAGAATACAGACAGGAATAAAAGCCTAAATTTTATAAACTTGGTGTATGTAAGTGCTGCTGAAGTGGAGAAAGAAACTCTACATATATATTAATGGAAATCTACAGACGGAAATACATAACATGTAACAAAGTAAACAATAAATGTGTATTCTGGATGTTTTCTATTCACTAGTCTGAAACAAGACATGTTAACAAAAAATTAACAAGTGCATGAAAAAAAATGGTTTTGCTTGTAGTGTCCCGCCTTAAGGACACAAATGTTACTAACTTCTGAATCAGTTTAGTTGGTGTCATCTTCTGCTAGAAGATCTAGTGATGTCATGTAAACTCAGGTTAATAGTTGGTCTCGAGACCCAACTAGAGTACTTACGGATGTTGTTCCATCTACTGTGGACCTGTACCATGTTTTTGCCATCATCATCATCATCATGTCCATCCTCAAGCTTCCCATTACCTGTGTCCTGTAGAGATCTGTTCCTGTGCGTCTGTAGGACAGTCAGAGGTGTGTGAATTTAGGGTGAATCTAGAATAAACACTTAATTTCATTTCTCAAACTCACCTGATGTTCTTGTTGGCGAGTCATCATGATGATCTGTGAAAGATCCAGTTTATTTCAATCAACTGCACCAACTCTAAAACAATCAAATGACTTTTGTTTAGCCTAAAATGTGCTGAAATGTGATTTTAAGTCTTACCAGAGGTAGACAGAGCAACTTTCCAAAAAGAACTCCACACTGCTGTATTCACAGAAGACAGGTTTTTATACTTCAGCCGTTACCGCTGATGTGTTGCAATATCTTTGGCATGTTGGTTGAAACATGCAATAGCTGAAAACGTTCAACAGACAACTTGAGTTGCACTTACTTCCCTCATTCTGAAAGATCTCAGAGTTTGAAAAAACCCACACACTTTTCCTGTGAATCAGTGTGTTTGCAATCAGATTTCCACTGCAAAAGACATTTAAAACAGCAAAGTGTGTATGCCAGAGCTGCAAAATAGCAATTACATCTGTCAGATCATCAGTGTCCTGATGACATCTTCTCTGAATCTATTCAGTCAGTTCTGTCTGCAAGAAACACTAGAGAAACGCCTCACCATCACTATGAATCATTATATTGACATCACTGTGAGAGAGAGAGAGAGAGTCACAATAATATCTAGACTCAACTCAACTGTTATAATTCACCAGCACTGTTTATCACATATAGATGTGCAAGATAAAAGCATTTCACTAGTTTGGATAATTAAAGGAATAGTTCACCAATAAATGAACATCTGCTGTAAATATCCTCACCCTCAGGCCTTCCAAGATTAGGATGAGTTTGTTTCTTCATCAGATTTGGAGAAATGTGTCTCAGCAATGGATGCTCTGCAGTGAATGGGTGCCATCAGAATGAGAGTCCAAACAGCTGATAAACACATCACAATAATCCACACCACTCCAGTCCATCACTTAACATCTGGAGAAGACAAAAGCTGAAACTAATCCAGCATTAAGACATTTTAACTAAAATACGAGTCCATAATCCATAATAATGCTTTCTCCAGTGAAAAAGTGTTCTGGTCTGAATCAGGAGAGAAATCTGCACAGATCAAGCAGCGTTTACAAGACAAAACAGCTCTAAACAAATATGTGGCTGGATTTTGATGTGAGAGACAACAGGAGATATACTTTTTCACTGGAGGAAGAGTTATTATGGATTATGGACTCGGATTTTAATGATGGATTAGTTTCAGCTTTTGTCTTCTCCAGATGTTAACTGATGGACTGGAGTGGTGTGGATTATTGTGATGTTTTTATCAGCTGTTTGGACTCTCATTCTGACGGCACCCATTCACTGCAGAGCAAGGCCGTAACCATGTCTTGAACATTGGGGGGGACCAATATATGTATATACAGTGCAAGAATTTCAAATATTGGGGGGGACGTTTGGCAATTTCTGATTACTGGGGGGGGGACTTGTCCCCCTCAATGTCTATGGTGGTTACGGCCCTGCTGCAGAGCATCCATTGCTGAGACAATTCTCCAAATCTGATGAAGAAACAAACTAATCCTAATCTCGGATCACCTGAGGGTGAGCACATTTTCAGATCATTTTCATTTTTGGTATAAGTGATTACAAATAACATTGCGATGCATGAGTATTTGATGTTTTAATAACAGATTTCCATATACAAACTGGATATTGTGATATTGTTGGCCACGTCACCAGACTCAGGCATATAACCGTGTGCTAAATGAAAACACATGCAGTGGAAGATAATCGATTTTAAAGTAAAGCAGTGTGGAGGAATGGAAGTTACACCGAAATATCCATTTTCATACGTTGATGAGGCAGGACGCTCTTACAGTTCAGTGTAGCAGATGGGTGCCGTCATCTGTTAGGATACACACGCTACAGTAAGACAAAACATCCTTCAGAACTGAATGCATTTGCAAAAAAAGACAAAAGAAAACAAGAAACAAAAAAACCCTAATGGATGGTATTGTTGAAGCAGTAGTTTAAAAAGCGATACACAAAACATTCCAACATCCACTAATTGGTCCAATTTGCATTTCTCCAGTTAACAGCAAAGACAATTACAATGCTACAGCCGTACAAAACATAAATCCCAAAATATCTGAGATTAAAAAAACAATAAACACTTAAAGTTACAAAAAGACATAAAAAATGAGAACTAAGTGTTAAGCATAGATACCGTCAGGGCTAAAACACTGTTTTTATCACATAGTGTTCTGTAATTCGGTGGGAATGATCGCATATGAGTTCATTAGCTTGGCCTTTGTCTAAAATACAAGCAAAGTTCTGCCTCTAGGAGAAGAAAAGTCCATGTTGGGATCACTAAAGCAGCCAAACTACATTTAAACCAATGCAATGACCTGAAAGTCCAGTTTATATAGTGTTATTCCTTGCAGACTTCTAGAAAGACTCAGTGTCCTCAAATATGGCTCATCACAAACTTCTCCAACAAGTTTAATGCTTTCCCAGTTGGTTTGAGTATTCAGATGCTTTAAATAGGAGCTCACAAGAAAATAATCCATCCTTAAGGTGTTAGTGTACTCAAAACATTTGCAAAACTTGCTTGAGAAACTGGTTTTGGTGACAATTTGAACTCTATGGCTGACAGTGTATGTGATATCCACTGATTTTGTTTTCTTCTCTACAGGAGCATTTGTTAATGCAGGTTTGCACTGCTTTATGGCAAGAATCAAACTGATTGACAGATGTCACTAGAAATGATACGACATTGTCCTTTTGAGAAGTCTGCATGACAAAACCCTAAAAATACACATCACTAGGCTCTCAGTGATCCCGACTGCTGAAAATGGTCCCTCCAGCGAGCTAAAATCAACCTGTAAATGTGCAAAATTTTGCAAGAGGCATAGCAGGTGTAAGGAATAGCGCCTACTCCATGCTACAATAGTTAAACGTGTTGCTTAAACGACAGAATTTCTCTCTTCCCTTACATATGACTTGTATGGAAGCTTATTTCCGTAACAGAACAATAAAAGATTTAAAAAGTTATTGCGACTTTTTATGTTAACGTTCAGACCTTCTTTTTCTCAGAATTGACTTTTTTTTGTAATTCTGAGGTTACATGTTGCAATTTGTACTTTTTTTCATAAGTCTGAGTTTACATTGCGCAGTTTTTATTTTTGCATCAGAATTTTGACTTTACATCTCACATCTTGCAATATTTACCTTTTCAGAATTCTGAGTTTATATCTCACAACTTTTACTTTTTCTCAGAATTCTAAGTTTACGTCTCAGTTTGTAACTTTTTTTGGAATTCTGAGTTTATATCTCACAATTTTTACTTTTTTCAAAATTCTGAGTTTACAACTTGCAATTCTGACTTTTTTTTCGGAATTCTGAGTTTATATCTCACAATTTTTAGCTTTTTCGGAATTCTGAGTCAGTTTATATCTCGCAATTTTTACATTTTTTTTCCTCAGAATTCTAAGTTTACACCTCAGTTTTTAACGAATTATTGAGTTTATATGTCACAATTTTTACATTTTTTTTTTAAATTCTGAGTTTATATCTCACAATTTTGACTTGTTTTCAGAATTCTGAGTTTATATTTTAAAATTTTTACTTTTTCGGAATTCTGAGTTTATATCTCACAATTTTGACTTGTTTTCAGAATTCTGAGTTTATATTTTAAAATTTTTATTTTTTTAGGAATTCTGAGCCTGTTTATATCTCACAACTTTTACTTTTTTCTCAGAATTCTAAGTTTACATCTCAGTTTGTAACTTTTTTTGGAATTCTGAGTTTATATCTCACAATTTTTACTTTTTTCGAAATTCTGAGTTTACAACTTGCAATTCCGACTTTTTTTGGAAGTCTGAGTTGATATCTTGCAATTTTGACTTTTTTTCAGAATTCTGAGTCAGTTTATATCTCACAATTTTTAATTTTTTTTTCCAAAATTCTGAGTTTATATCTCACAATTTTTACTTTTTTTGGAATTCTGAGTTGATATCGTGCAATTTTGACTTTTTTTTCCAGAATTCTGAGTTTATATCTTACAATTTTTTACTTTTTTTTGGAATTCTGAGTCAGTTTATATCTTGCAACTTTTACATTTTTTTTCTCTCCGAATTCTGAGTTTATATCTCACAATTTTTACTTTTTTTTCAGAATCCTGGGTTTATATCTTACAATTCTGACAATATTTTCTCATAATTCTGACACTACATCTTGCAATTCAATTTTTTGTTTCCGCCACAGAATATTTGCATGTTTATATCTCACAGTTCTCTTTTTTTTTAGCTTATATATTATGTTTTCTAAGAACTGCGAGGAAAAGTCAGAATTGAGAGATAAAAAGTCGCATTAACATTTAAATTTTTGTATTCCGTGGCGGAAACAGGCTTCCACAGACTTCAACAAGGCAAATTTCAAGAGATCCGCTTCCAGGTTGGACTAGCTCCAAACAGTCATGTGAGAATGGCACAAATGTCCGTTTTCATTCAGCGGTGACGTTGTTTGCTTAGCAAAACCTTAGTAAATATATAAAATCTCACTTTCATGGTTCATATACCCTGCCTATCATTTGACACTATTTCTAGACGACACTAACCTCACCTCTCTAGTAGCATCTGTAATCTATAAAGCAGAAAACTCGATTCAATGCACGTAACTCTCAGTTCAGGCCCGATGCCGAAGCAAAGGATGCACTTTCTCAGCCACTTATGAAGCACTAGCACACAAGAACAAGAACTCGTCAATCCACATTCAATGCATCTGTCACTATGTACAATATAGGATCTTCATATATTAATTATGGGAGTTCATTATTTCAATACACATCCTCTGCCGTTATAGAGTAGTCTGAATATGTACAATAGAAGTCTCGATGGTCAAATAAATAAATAGGAAATAAAATGGCCGTGGCTTTTGCAGTGAATGCGGCTAGAGAAGAGGCCAGCAGGGTTTTTCTGCACAGAAGAGTCTCGCAGTCTGTCTGCATCATGGTCCCGAAGTGCGTTTGCGTTCATGTGCAACTCAAGCGTGTGTTTTGGTGGGGATTTAGTGGAGGAGTGAATGGAAACGCTGTGATGGACTGGCTCCGGATGCAGCTCTGGGAATGAGGCTTCGGCTATACCACTGTCCCGCTTGGAGAGTTTCCGTTCTGTGCTGACAGCGGCTGAGATGGGTGCTATGAAAACACAGACAAGAAACAGCATAGAGTTAAAATGTGAGCAGTAAGTAGCATTTTCAGCTAAAATGACTTAAAAGTACTTTTGCTTTTCAAACACTTCTTCACAGCATCCAACACGTTTGCCATGTCTGAACTATCCAAACATATTTTACCAGCAAAGAAATAGCTTTATTTTTATTAGAAATGAACATTTTTGTCTTTAAATAAAAAGTTTATTTATAATTTAAAATGCAAGTAAAGTTACTGGTTAATTGCAAGAACAGTCGGTTCCTGGAAGTAAAAAAATCCCATTAGTTTTATCCATATCGGAATTGATTTTTACTTAGAAACCTTTAAAGGCAGACCTAATATGATGATAATCAATGGTTTATGCTTCTGTTAAAGCCATCAGCCCACATTATTTCAAATTATTTATAAAATTATTTCATATTATTACAGAAACTACATCACCCATGATTCTGCGATTTATATCATTTATATTTCTTCATTGTTTTTAATTTGATTATTTCATTGGCTGTTAAAAATTAAGTATTCAGTCAAACCTGTTCAGTTCAATCTTGTATCTTTGTCTTTTTGTATGATTTTCAAACACTTTTTCACTTCAAATCAAAAGTTGTAATGTTGTGATTCAACTCATACACTAAAATATTATTTTTTTACATTATTATTGTAAGTTGTAAATGAAGATTTTTACTAGAAAATACTATTTTAGTCTTTCTACATGAAAATTTAAAGTTTAGTTCAATGCATTTCTTGATTAATATATTTTACATTGCAAAACATACATGTACATACATAAATATTTTTGTATATATATATATATGCATGTTTTGCAATAATTGTAAAATATATTGTTTCTATAAACATAATCAACATCTTTAAAGTGACACTTAATACCAAAACAAAACTATAAATAAATGCACCTTTGTCTTTTTGTCCAAACACGTTTTTGCTTCAAATCAAAGTTTTTAATGTTGTGATTCTCCTCACACATTGTTAAAAATATTTTTCAAGAAAATACTACTTCAAATTTCACATTTAATGCAATGTGCCACTTGCTGTTTCTCTGTAATTATTTGCAAAATTTACTAGTAATTTCTAAGTGAAAATAGTTTTAAAGTAAATCCCGCACCAATTTTTTTAAAACAATTTTCAGTGCAGCTTGTTGATTATACTTTTTAAAAATCCCAATGTGAAAATATTTCTGTAATCAAGACCACTAAAAAGTTGCTCTATAATTACACGTCTATTTTGACATGCATTTTAGCGCATTGCTGTTAACTTCTGGACTCACCGCTTTCCCAGGTCTTGCCCAAGTGCAGATGAGTCCCTCCTGACACGCAGTAATAATGCAGTCGTTCATAAAGACGAGCACAGTCAGCCGCTCATGAGCGATTTTCTTGCAAACCAGCGGCTCCAGCAGCGGCACTTCGTTCATTCGAGGACACAGCGTGGTTCCCAGCACTTTAGCGCCATCTAGCCGATTGCTGCGCGGCGCTACGTTAATCTTATCGTTGCTTTTACTGATATTCCCGAGGCTGTGATAGCGCTTGTGCTCTTTTTCCCCGCCCGTTCCAGATTTATCCGATTTCCGCTCTTGGAGAGACAGCGTAGCGAAACGGCCGATGCTAAACGGCGCCACGCTTCCTCCGCTGCTCGTTCCAGTGCTCTCTGTCGCCCCCTGGCTTTTGGAGGTGTTTGCGACGGCGGGATGCGGAAGAGAATTTGAACGCGACAAAGAGCGAGGCAAAGGCAACGGCAACGTCTGACTGGAAGGATGATGGTGACCTTCGACTCCGCTATTTAATGCTGTGCTGCTCGGGATCGTAGGACCGAAGGTGTTCGTAATCGCTCGCGAAAGAGGAAGCCGCGGATACAAAACGTCGTCTGTAAGATCCCACAAACAGAATTGCGTGTCTTGACCGACGGATCCGAAGCGGTACGAAACGGATGGAGCTCCGCCTTTAGAGCTGTGTCGCGAAAGTCGCGAAAGCGTGCTGCTGGTTCGAACGCGACCGAAATGCAGCGCCCCCTGCTGGAGATCCTCCTCGCTTCCGCTAAGCTCCATCGGCTCCTCGTCTTCAAGACTCGTCGTGAACGGGTCGAAAGCGACAACGTTGACCCAGGATTTATGGCCATGTCCGCGAGCAACCACGCGACTTTCTGCGAACGACCAAACGGTTACCAAATCGTCTTCTCCGCCAGTCGCGAGATATTTTCCATCGGGGCTCCAGGAGACGCAAAGAAGCCCGCCGAAATAGCTCTTCATTACGCCTTGCAGCTCCATCGAATCGAAATGGAAAACCCGAAGGCAGCCATCCTGGCCAACGCAGGCTACGTGAACCCCGTCGGGCGAAAAAGCGAATTCGTTTAGGCCTCCCTCGCCGACTACCCAGCGGAGAAGAGGGTTTCTGGGCGTTTTGGTTTTGCAGGCGTAAACGGCGAAGCCTTCGCCCTGACGGAGAAGACAGTATTGAGGAGCTGTTGTGCCGCAGGGATGCTCCACGTTATAGAGGTAGAGGTGACCGCTAGCGTGAGACGCTAGAAAGAGGTTCTCTGACTTCGGAAGCCACTTGAGACACGTCACCTTTGATTTGTCTATCAGCCTCTGGGGAGAGAAGAGATTACAGATGATATCATTTACAAGTGAAAGCGGCATTTATAATGTTGCAAAAGATTTCTGTTTCAAATAAATGCTGTTCTTTTGAACTTTCTATTCATCTGTGAATCCTGAAAAATAAAATATATCACAGTTTCCACAAAAATATTAACTGTTTTCAACATTGATAATAATCAGAAATGTTTGTTGAGCAGCGAATCAGCATATTAGAATGATTTCTGAAGATCATGTGACACTGAAGACTGGAGTAATGATGCTGAAAATACAGCTTTGATCACAGAAATAAATTACAGTTTAACAGATATTCACATAGAAAACAGCTGTTTTAGATTGTAATAATATTTTACAATTTTTACTGTATTTTTGATCAAATAAATGCAGTCTTAGTGAGTGTCTTTGAAAAATATTAAAAATCTCACCAACCTCAAACTTTGTGTAATCACACTGCACCTCAAAATCAAAATAAACGTCACGTTACACATTTCATCTCCAATGTGTCTTGTGTAAAATCGCAATCATCCTAAAACAGGCTTCATTCTCTGGGTGAAATATTATTATTGGTCTGAAATATGAGTCACATGCTGAACTGGAGAGTCTGTTAATAAAGAGAGTTTTACATGTAAAATGATCTTTTCAGAACATGCATATTTTGTTTGCTAAGCATTAATATCATACATAATTCTTCAGCAAAGTTACTTGTTCAGTTCAAACACAGATCAACTTTACTGTGTATTTCATAAAAAAAGGTCATGTAATAAAGAGAGTGATCGTTTTTCGTTTTAAGGGGTCCTGCTTTACATTAGATTGACAAATTCAAACTGCCACGAGGAAATTACTAAAAGTTTGCGGCTGTTTGAGGAGGAAGATCTAAAGAAGGTTCCTGTTTTTAAAAACATGAAGGAGCATCTTAAAGATCTGATGAATCTTGAGTCACGGTTTGAGATTCACAACACAACTTCAGTGACAGGATTTCGCTCCTGTTCACAAAATACTAAAAATGTTGAATTGTTCGGCATATTCTTTATGGAAAATATGATTTATAATGAAAACTAGGATGTGGTAATATGGTGTAATCAGGACTGTAAACAGCAGGTAACATCTGTTTACATCTGTTCATTCATCTGAGATCAGACTAGGGCTGTGCAATTAATCGAAATTCAATTTCGATTTCGGCCTCCAACGATAATAAAAATACAGTAATCGAGATAAAACGATTATTGCACCCCATTCCACCCTCTTCCAGCGGTGCGCTTTCACTCCTCCATAAAAGCCTAATTTCACGTGCAAATCAGTAAAATCATGTAATGTGACTTTTGCTAAATGGGAGTGCTTGATTTATTAAAGTTGATTTATTCATGTTTTTAAAAGTGTGAAAGAGAGGATTTCTGTGCATGCGCTCAGAGACGGAACAGAGCACAGACGTGTAAAGTCATCTTTTAGCTCAAAGTGCACGCATAAACGCTCAAATACACGCAAAAATGTGCGTTGTTTAGTGATTATTCACGTAAACCCTCATTAGTTATGTAATAAATGAATGTAAACAGTTGAGAATGAAAATACGTGTGTAACAGTAAATTGGATCCGTGCGGCTCTTAAAGTGACAGCGGGCTAATATTCCTGCTGCTGACTGTCTGATTAATATTAATCAAACAACAAAAGACAAAGACAAAATCACTCACTGCTCTAGACTGAAGGACTTTTGTAGCTTTAA
>JAFVLL020040855.1:13131-29757 GCA_021397915.2 Tor tambroides
AGAGTCCATAATCCATAATAACTCTTCCTCCAGTGAAAAAGTGTTCTGGTCTGAATCAGGAGAGAAATCTGCACAGATCAAGCAGTGTTTACAAGTTTTATTTTTTTTAACAAACACAGCTTTTGTCTTCTCCAGATGTTAACTGATGGACTGGAGTGGTGTGGATTATTGTGATGTTTTTATCAGCTGTTTGGACTCTCATTCTGACGGCACCCATTCACTGCAGAGCATCCATTGCTGAGACACATTTCTACAAACCTGATGAAGAAACAAACTCATCTATGTCTTGGATGAACTGAGGGCGAGCACATTTTCATTCACTCGCATTTAAAGCAACATGCTCAAAACAGAGCGTTTGGGCTCATACCCTAAAAGTGGCAATTTCAACAAGCTGTAAAAATTTATCTGTGAGGTATATTGAGCTAAAACTTCACATATACGCTCTAGGGACATCAGAGACTTATTTTACATCTTGTAAAAAGGGTAGGTCCCCTTTAAGTTTGTTCACTGGTATAATTGATTACAAATAAAAATGCGATGCATGAGTATTTGATGTTTTAATAACAGATTCCCATATACAAACTGGATATTGTGATATTGTTGGCCACATCACCAGACTCAGGCATATAACCGTGTGATAAATGAAAACACATGCAGTGGAAGATAATCGATTTTAAAGTAAAGCAGTGTGGAGGAACGGAAGTTACACTGAAATCATCCATTTCCATACGTCGATGAGGCGGGACGCTCTTACAGTTCAGTGTAGCAGATGGGTGCCGTCATCTGTTAGGATACACACGCTACAGTAAGACAAAACATTCTTCAGAACTGAATGCATTTGCAAAATAAAAAGAGAAAAGAAAACATGTAACGAAAAAATAATAAATCCCCTAATGGGTGGAAGCAGTAGTTTAAAAAGCGCACAATAAAAATACACAAAACGTTCCGACATCCACTAATTAGTCCATTTGCATTTCTCCAGTTAGCAGCAAAGACAATTACGATGCTACAGCCGTACAAAACATAAATCCCAAAACATCTGAGATTAAAAAAAAACAACAAACACTTAAAGCTACAAAAGACATAAAAAATGAGAACCAAGTGTACACACCATACACACCGTCAGGGCTAAAACACTGTTTTGATCACGTAGTGTTCTGTAATGATCATATATGAGTTCATTAGCTTGGCCTTTGTCTAAAATACAAGCAAAGTTCTGCCTCTAAGAGAAGAAACGTCCATGTCAGGATCACTAAAGAAGCCAAATTTACCACATTTATACGAGTGCAATGATTTCAAAGACCAATTTATGTAGTGTTATTCCTCGCAGACTTCTAGAAAAACTCAATATCCTCAAATATGGCTCATCACAAACTTCTCTAACAATTTTAATGCTTTCTCAGTTGGTTTGAGTACTTCAATGCTTTAAATAAGAGCTTGCGAGAAAATAATCCAACGTTAAGGTGTTCATTTACTGTCAGGATCACAAAACATTTGCAAAACTTGCTTGAGAAACTGTTTTGGTGACACTGATTAATGCAGGTTTGCACTGCTTTATGGCACGAATTGAACTGATTGACAGACGTCGCTAGAAATAATACATTGTCCTTTTGAGAAGTCTGCATGACAAAACCCTAAAAACACACTTCACACTGGCTCTCGGTGATCCCGACCCTTGAAATTGGTCCCTCCAGCGAGCTAAAATCAACCTGTAAATGTGCAAAATTTTGCAAGAGGCATAGCAGGTGTAAGGAATAGCGCCTACTCCATGCTACAATAGTTAAATGTGTTGCTCAAACGACAGAGAAGTTTCTCCCTTCCATTACATCCAACTGGTATGGAAGCTTATTTCCATCACAGAATAATCATTTAAAAAAAAAGGTTATTGCGACTTTTTTTCTCAGAGTTGACTTTTTTTGTAATCCTGAGGTTACATGTTGAAGTTTTTTACTTTTTTTCAGAATTCTAAGTTTATATTTTGCAACTTTGACTTTTTTCAGAATTCTGATTTTATTTCTCACAATTTTGACTTTTTAGCAATTCTGAGTTTATATTTTGCAACTTTGAATTTTTTCGGAATTCTGACTTTTTTCGCAATTCTGAGTTTCTCTCTCACAACTTTGACTTTTTTTCAGAATTCTAACTTTTTTCCAGAATTCTGAGTTTTAAATCTCGCAACTGACTTTTTTTCAGAATTCTGAGTTTATATTTTGCAACTTTGACTTTTTTCGCAATTCTGAGTTTATATCGCACAACTTTGACTTTTTTTCGGAATTCTAACTTTTTTCCAGAATTCTGAGTTATCTCGCAACTGACTTTTTTTTTTTTTTTCGCAATTCTGAGTTTATATCGCACAATTCTGACTTTTTTTAAATCACAATTTACAATTCTGTTTTTTTGTTTCCTCCACAGAATATTTGTTTATATGTCACAATTCCGTTTTTCTGAGTTTACATATTGCATTTTTCTCATAATGGTGAGAAAATAGTCTGAATTGTGAGATAAAAAGTTGCAATAACCATTTTTATTATTTATTCCGTGGCGGAAACAGGCTTCCACAGTCTTGCGTTCAACAAGGCAAATTTTAAGAGATCCGCTTCTAGTTTGGACTAGCTCTAAACAGTCACGTGAGAATGGCACAAACGTCCGTTTTCATTCAGCGGTGACGTTGTTTGCTTAGCAAAAACTTAGTAAATATATAAAATCTCACTTTCACGGTTCATAAACCCTGCCTACCATTTGACACCATTTCTAGACGACACTAACCTCACCTCTATAGTAATCTATGAAGCAGAAAACTCGAGTCTAGCGGTCGAACAAATGCACGTAACTCTCAGTTCAGGCCCGATGCCAAAGCAAAGGATGCACTTTCTCAGCCAGATCGTCACTTATGAAGCACTAGCACACTAGAACAAGAACTCGTCAATCCACATTCAATGCATCTGTCACTATGTACAATATAGGATCTTCATATATTAATTATTTGAGTTCATTATTTCAATACATGTCTCTGCCGTTATAGAGTAGTCTGAATATGTACAATATAAGTGTCGATGATCAAATAAATAAATAGGAAGTAAAATGGCCGTGGCTTTTGCAGTGAATGCGGCTAGAGAAGAGGCCAGCAGAAGAGTCTAGCAGTCAGTCTGCAGGAGAGAGCCGTGGTGCGTCGCAGCGGTGCATCATGGTCCCGGGGTGCGTTTACGTTCATGTGCAACTCAAGTGTGTGTTTGGTGGGGATTCAGTGGATGGGTGACGCTGTGATGGACCGGCTCCGGATGCAGACGCAGGAATCGGCTCTGGGAATGAGGCTTGGGCTATACCACCGTCCCGCTCGGAGAGTTTCCATTCTGTGCTGACAGCGGCTGAGACGGGTGCTACGAAAACACAGACAAGAAACAGCGCGAGTTAAAATGTAAGCAGTGATGAAATGACTTCTGGCAGCATCCAGCATATTTGCTACATCTGCAAATGACTGGCCAAAAAATAAACAAACAAACAAATAAATAAGGGCTGTCGGTCCATTAAAATTTTTAATCTAATTAATTACATGATATTTCGATTAATTAATCGCAAAATAAATTTGACTGTGAAAATACCCACAAAAGATCATTTAAAGCTATTTTTGTGTTAAATGAGAAAATATCAAGTAGACATTACAAATTGTAGCTTTAGAAAGAAATATTCTATTTGATTCAACGTAAAATTTATTACACATAAACATTTAAGCTACAACTGCCTAATGTATACTATGGAACATAAAAGAAGATAATTTGAGTAACATCTCAGTATTTTTTGTTCATACAATGAAAGTCATTGGCAACCAAAACAGCTTTGTTACCAACAGTCTTCAAAATATGTTTCACAAAAGAAAGGTTTGAAACGACATGAGGGTGAGTAAATGATGACAGAATTTAAAATTTTGGGTGAACTATCCCTTTAAAGTTTTAATTATTATTATTATTATTTTTTTTTTTAATGAAATGATACTCTAAATACGAAACTAAATCTGCCAGCAGGTGGCGGTAAATATGTTTGAGTCATTCATTCATTCGATTCGTTCAAACTAGGGATGTTTATTTCTCCTAACCGACAGCCGACGCTCGTTAACCGATTATTAACCGTTAACCGACAAGATTATTTTAAATTAGAATTGAATTACATTATAAAGGATAAGTGTCTGTGACCCGTTAAAAATACTATAACATTTGTTTTCTGGGAATTAATTTTATATGCGCAAAAAGCAGCAAACAACAGAACATGAGGATTCACATGATCATATCACATCACGCACAGTGCTTCTGCGAGCGGAGAATATATAGACTATATATATATAAAACGAATAAATAGGCCTATACGAGAAATATATCTTTACTTAAATAATAAATTAAGAAAAAGAAAGAAAAAACAAGTGCAACAAGTAGCCTAGTATGCAGAGGTTTGGTTCATTTTTGTGCTGCGCGAAAGGAAACCAAGACGGCAGAAAGCAGCATCCTATTTTTCTTTAGGCCTATTTTACAAAAGCACAAAGATTTGTTTGTGTTGTGAATGTACACAAATAAAAGCAAACCTTTTATAATTCCGATTATCTTTGTGACTAAAGGAGTAGTTGCTTCCACTGTAAGAAGGAAAAAATTAAAGTGATCGCGCCAGCGCCACATGAGCGCACACAGTTAAGCTTTGCTAACTTGACAATAATGCAGCCTGTTCATTATCATAATAAAATACAGTCAGTCAAACATATGGGAAAAAACACACTGCTCAGTTTAAATATGTAGTCAAATCTGTGCCATTAAACGTTATCACCGTACCCGTGATGTTATGCAAAACATTTTACGTGGAAATTGGAACGCCAGTGAAGTACATAATAAATAATATTTTGGCATTCAAATACATCGTGAATATGGAAATATTTGATTTTGTGGAATGAGAGACCTTAGCCTAAATTAATTCGTTTTGACTTGTCGTTTATAGGCTATAGCTTCTTATATTTTGAATTCTTGTTCTTTTCTAAATACTGTTAAATTGAATGGATTTGTTGTGGAGTGAGGGGAACTAAAATAGCCTAGCTATGTTTACAGTGTTTATTATAACGTTTGTAAACATTTAGCATCGGAATTAGGCCTATTTCTGAATGAAATAATAAAATGCGACTTATACACGACTTACGTTTTTTTTTTCTCTCTCTAAAACGCGTTTTTATACACGTAGCGTATTTTAACCATGCAGCAAACCTTTTAAAATATTTTGATAAATTAGGCCCACTGGAAAAAAAAATTAATAAATAACTTTTTAAACCGTTTAACTGATTGTAATAATCGGTCAAAATTCTTACGGTCGGTTAACAGTTAACCGGTTAAAATGAACATCCCTAGTTCAAACGGCTGACTCATTCAGGAATGAAGTAAACGCCTCTCTTTATGAATGGAGCTTTGAATCATTGATTCACACGATTCGTTCAAAACACGGATTCATTCAGAAACTAAACACCGCTGTGTTGCTTGGAGATGCTCAGCAAGTCTGCTGTGGCTTTAAAGGTAATATGTTCTTTGCAAAATAGAGCAAAAACACATAATATTGTGTTTAAATTATAACACAATACCAGCTTCTTATTTACTGAACTGTTGTATAAAATCACATTTAAACTCAGCACAAAACCAGCATTCGTGTGATATCGCTTATCATATGATATAAATATGAGACAAAAACACATGCAGGGGCATTTATTGCACTAATATCTTGAATTTTAGGGTACAACTGCATTTATGTAGTTGTTGCCCTGCATCATTTTTGTCAAAAGTCAACTGTATGAAATGCAAGATAATGTACAGGTTTGGGGGCGGGGCCAGTGCGTTAACTGCGTTAAAATATTTTAATCGCGTTATTTTTTCATAACTAATTAATTGAATTAATGTGTTAAACTGACAGCCCTAATAAATAAATAAATAAATAAATAAATAAAAATGTATAATGTATATTTTTGTAAAAATTATAGTGTATATTTTTAAAAACTTTTTTATATATATTAAAATGCAAATAAGGTTACTGGTTAATTGCAATACAGTGCAACGGTAAGCTCCTGGAAGTAAATAAAAAATCCTATATATTTTCTCCACATAAGAACTGATTTTTAATGATTTATAAACTTTAAAGACAGACCTATTGTGATGTAATCGATGGTTTATGCTTCTGTTAAAGTCGTCAGCCCACATTATTTTAGTTTATTATTAAAACAATCATGTTTAAAAGCAGAATTCCTGGTGAAAAACTACATCATCCATGATTCTGCAGAAAAATCTGAAACAACCAAATCGCACCAAAAGAACACTGCAACACTCTCAAACTACTTAAATATTTAGCAATATACATATTTATATAATTTATATAGCAGTATAATATTTCTATATACATAATCAACTGATTTAAACATGTAGATTTAATTCACATTTCTCCATTGTTTTTAATTTGATTATTTCATTGACTGTTAAAAATGAAAAAGTATTCAATTAAACCGGTTCAGTTCAGTCTTGTATCTTTTGTCTTTGTCAAATCTTTTTTAAAACACTGCTTCAAATCAAAGTGTGTAATGTTGTGATTCAAAAAAACATATTTATATTTAAAATAAGCTGTAAATGAAGATTTTTACCAGAAAATACTATTTCAGTCTTTCTACATCAAAATGTAACGTTTAATTCAATGTGTTACGATGCGTATATATGCATGCTTTGCAATAAATGTAAAATATATTGTTTCTATAAACATGATCAGCATCTTTAAATCAGTACTTCTATATTTCTCCCTTGTTTTTACTTGTATTATTTCAGTGGCTCTTAAAAATAACTACTAAGAAATATTTTTCAAGTTTCAGTACTTCAAAATTTCACATTTAATGCAATGTGTTACTTGCCGTTTCTTTGTAATTATGTGCAAAATTTACTAGAGTGAAAATTGTTTTAAAGTAAATCAATTTTTTTTTAAATTCTTTAAACAATTTTAAGTGTACCTTGTTGGTTTAATCCACCATGGCTTATAACTCTTATCAGAAAATCTTTTTAAAAACGCAAATGGGAAAAATACATCTGTAATCTTACCGTTTCTTTGTAATTATGTGGAAAATTTACTAGAGTGAAAATTGTTTTAAAGTAAATCCCACACCAATCTATTTTTTTTTTAATTCTTTATATTAATTTTTTTTAATTTTTTTGGCTTGTTGGTTTAATCCACCATGGCTTATAACTCTTATCAGAAAAACTTTTTAAAAATCTAAATGGGAAAAATACTTCCGTAATCAAGACCACCGAAAAGTTGTACATGTTTATTTTGACATGCATTTAGCGCATTGCAATGAACCTTGCGCGCAAATCCGAACGCTTTGCGTTTCCATCTCGACTCACCGCTTTCCCGGGTCTCGCCCAAGTGCAGATGAGTCCTTCCTGACACGCCGTGATGATGCAGTCGTTCATGAAGACGAGCACGGTGAGTCGCTCGTGTGCGATTTTCTTGCACACCAGCGGCTCCAGCAGCGGCACCTCGTTCATGCGCGGACACAGCGTGGTTCCCAGCACTTTAGCGCCATCTAGCCGGTTGCAGCGCGGCGCCACATTGATCTTATCGTTGCTTTTGCTGATGTTCCCGAGGCTGTGATAGCGCTTGTGCTCCTTTTCCCCTCCCACCCCGGATTTGTCCGATTTGCGCTCTTGTAGAGAAAGCGTCGCGAAGCGTCCGATGCTAAACGGCGTGATTCCTCCTCCTCCTCCTCCGCTGCCACCGCCACCGCCACTTGTAACGCTGCTCTCCGTCGCCCCCTGGCTTTTAGAGGTGTTTGCGACGGCGGGATGCGGAAGGGAATTTGAGCGCGACAGCGAGCGAGGTAAAGGCAATGGCAAAGTCGCCGTCTGATGAGGGTTGGAGGGATGGTGGTGACCTTCGACTCCGCCGCTTCCGCTCGGGATCGTAGGACCGAAGGTGTTCGTAATCGCGCGGGAGAGCGGAAGCCGCGGATACAGAACGTCGTCTGTCAGATCCCACAAACAGAATTGCGTGTCTTGCCCGACCGATCCGAAGCGGTACGTCACCGATGAAGCTCCGCCTTTGGAGCTGTGCCGCGAAAGTCGCGAAAGCGTGCTGCTGGTTCGCACGCGACCGAATTGCAGCGCCCCCTGCTGGAAATCCTCCTCGCTGCCGCTGAGCTCCATCGGCTCCTCGTCTTCCAGTTTCGTCGTGAACGGGTCGAACGCGACGACGTTGACCCACGACTTGTGTCCATGTCCGCGTGCGACGACGCGACTCTCTGCGAACGACCAAACCGTCACTAAATCGTCTTCTCCGCCCGTTGCGAGATACTTCCCATCGGGGCTCCAGGAGACGCAGAGAAGCCCGCCGAAGTAGCTCTTCATCATGCCTTGAAGCTCCATCGAGTCGAAGTGGAAAACGCGCAAGCAGCCGTCTTGACCGACGCAGGCCACGTGAACGCCGTCGGGCGAGAAGGCGAATTCGTTAAGCCCTCCCTCGCCGACCGCCCAGCGGAGCAGCGGGTTACGAGGCGTTTTGGTTTTGCAGGCGTAAACTGCGAAGCCCTCGCCTTGACGGAGCAGACAGTACTGCGGCGCGGTGGTGCCACATGGGTGCTCCACGTTATAGAGGTAGAGGTGACCGCTGGCGTGAGACGCGAGGAAGAGGTTCTCCGACTTGGGAAGCCATTTAAGACACGTCACCTTCGATTTGTCTATCAGCCTCTGGGGAGAGAATAATAATAATAATAATAATACGTTTTATTTAAATAGCGCATTTCCAGTGCTCAAGGTCGCTTTACAGTGAAGATGAAATTAGAAAAGAACATCATCAGTATAATAAGCAAACATGACAAACATAAGCACAAGCAGTGTTGGGTAATGCAATACAAGTAACGTGAGTTACGTAATCAGATTACTTTTTAAAGTAGCTAGTAAAGTAACGCATTACTTTTTAATTTAGAAGGAAATATCTGAGTCAAATAAGTGACTCCAGTTCCTGTGTTTCTGATGTATTGAGTGACAGCTCTGGTGTTGCCATGTTGAGAGAAATCAGGAGTAAGAGCAGAGTGTTGTGTGAGAACATGATCTTACTGTAGATCTAGAAGAGGGTTCTAGAGTTTGGGTGCAGCTTCACTGAAAGATCTACCCCCCACACACACGATATCAGCAACATTAAACTGATCAAAAGTGACATTTATAATGTGACAATAGATTTCTATTCTCAAATAAATGCTGTTCTTTTGAACTTTCTATTCATCTGTGAATCCTGAAAAATAAAATGTATCACAGTTTCCACAAAAATATTGTGCAGCACAACTGTGTTCAACATTGATAATAATCAGAAAATTAAGCCTTATTAGATTTTTTTTGTCATATTGTGACATTTTCTTTAAATTCCTATTACTATACGAAATGAATTGATTTTTTTACGCACACTCTTTAAATGCACTATAGTTCTTAATTTAAAATTTGAAAATTAAAAAAAAAAATTGCTATAATTTTTTTTTAATTTAAGACTGTAGAAAGATCAAAAAATAAATAAATAGCAATTTCAAATAAATGATGTTCTTTTAAACTTTCTATTCATCTGTTAATCCTGAAAAATAAAATGCATCAGTTTCCACAAAAATCTTAACTGTTTTCAACATGAAAAAATTAAGCCTAATTAGATTTTTATGTCATATTGTGGCATTTTCATTATAATTCAACACATTTTCTTAATTCCTAATACTATACTGAAATCAATTATTATTATTATTTTTTTTACAAGTACTCTTTTATGCACTATAGTTCTTAAAATTTGCTATAATACATTTTGTACAAAGATCCAAATAAAAAAAAATAGTAATTTCAAATAAATTTATGTTCTTTTGAACTTTCTATTCATCAAAAAAAACTGAAAAATAAAATGCATCACAGTTTCCACTAAAATATTGTGCAGCACAACTGTTTTCAACATTGATAATAATCAGAAATGTTTGTTGAGCAGTAAATCAGCATATTAGAATGATTTCTGAAGATCATGTGACACTGAAGACTGCAGTAATGATGCTGAAAATACAGCTGCAGATCACAGAAATAAATTACAGTTTAACACATATTCACATAGAAAACAGCTGTTTTAAATTACAATAATATTTCACAATTTTTACTGTATTTTTGATGAAATAAATATTAACAAATCCAACTGACCCCAACTTTGTCTAATCACACTGCACCACAAAATCAAAATAAATGTCACATTTCACCTTCAATATGTCTTATGTAAAAAATCATAATTGTCCTAAAACAGGCTTCATTCTGTGGGTGAAATATTATTATCGGTCTGAAATCTGAGTCACACGCTGAACTATAGAGTCTGTTAATAAAGAGAGTTTTATGTGTAAAATGATTTTTTCAGAACATGTTATGTCTGCTAAACATGAACATTATACATAATTCTTGAGCAAAGTTACTTGTTCAGTCCAAGATCAACTTTACGGTGTATATAAAAAAAGGTCATGTAATAAAGAGAGTGATTGTTTATCATTTTAAGGGGTCCCTGCTTTCCATTAGATTGACTAATTTAAACTGCCACAAGGAAATTACTAAATGTTTGCAGCTGTTAGAGGAAGAAGATCTAAAGAGGGTTCCTGTTTTCATATTACTGGTTTAGAAACTTGAAGGAGCATCTTATTGATCGCAGATGGATCTTGAGTCACGGTTTGTTCACAAAATACTTAAAAATGTTGAATTGTTCAGCATATTCTTTATGAAAAACATGATTCATCATGAAAACTAGGATGTGGTAATATGGTGTATCTGTTTACATCAGGGGCCAGTTGTTCAAAAGTTATCTGATCGGATCTTGGACATCAGATTGGATCAAATCTTGAAAATGGGTTGCTCAAAAGAAAAAAAAAAAGGATTCTGAATTCGGATTAGATCACAAAATCCAACCTTGGTTTTAATCTGGATTAAATCCTCGGTTTGTGTTGTTCAAAATGTTTTAGTAAGATTGGGATACTTTTGATCCATAAAAATGCATTATTCTGATTCCAGCAGAAGAGTGGATTTCAGGAACAAAAATGTAATAAAACTTTAAAACTGGTCCAAAAAATACAACATTTTAACATGTAATATATCCCCAAATCCCCAAACAGCTGTCAATATCAAACAAAAATAAAATAAAAAAATAAAAGTAGAACGCAAAACACTGGGATTTAAAAAAAAAAAAAAATTCCATCATCATGTCCCTTTAGGGTCTCCGTAGAGCACTAGTAATCCAGATTTGGAAATCTGAAAAAGTGTGTATCTGGATCAGGGTGATCCAATCCAATTTTGCTTTGAAAACCTGGCACAAAAGTAAGATGGGTTTCCTGATCCTGGATAGCAAAACATGGGATTTCCAAATCCAGATCATTCTGATCCAGATCAAACTTTTTGAACAACTGGCCGCTGGAGTTCACACCAGGCTCAGGTGATCCGGTTCACTCATCTGAGACCAGATCGTCTGATACTCATCTGCTCACCTCCTCATTGAAGAGCTTGCTGGTCTCCTTCTTGATGGGGTCGAGGTACTGCACCTGTCCGGCGGAGAAGCCCACGATCAGAGCCACGCTGTCAGCCGTGGCCGAGTACTGATTGAAGTCATGACAGGTGGGCTGAGTCCCCTTATAGATGCGCTTGTCTATGGGCTTACTGAGATCCACTGCCTGCACACACACACACACACACACAGACACACACACACACACACACACACACAGACACACACACACACACACACACACACACACACACACAGAGAGACACACACACACACATACACACAGACACACACACACAGACACACACACACACACACACACACACACACATACACACAGACACACACACACATACACACAGACACACACACACACACACAGAGAGACACACACACACACACATACACACAGACACACACACACACACACACACAGACACACACACACACACACATACACACAGACACACACACACACACACAGAGAGACACACACACACACACATACACACAGACACACACACACACACACAGACACACACACACACACACATACACACAGACACACACACACAGACAGACAGACAGACACACACACACACACAGACACACACACACACACAGACAGACACAGACACACACACACAGAAAGCAATGTTATTTCTGTCATTAAGATGATTTTACCCCAGCTATAAGTGATTGATTAGATTTAGTTTCTAAAGTACACTCTATGGAAAGGATAACATATGAAATCAAAAGTAAAAGTACACATTTTGAAAAGTTATGGGCACCTCTAAAATCAAAGTATATACTATAAAACAATACATACTATATTAATTACCCTTTTACATAATCCTCCCTCCTTTTTCAATTTATTCATTTACTATTTTATGTTAATATTATTATCATCAATTCATGTTTAAAAAATATTATTTGAATTACTTGCTAGGAATTAGAGTCATAAGAGTTTTGATATAAATATGTGACTGTGTTCTGTATTTTTTATTCTTATTATTTTTATTTAAATTCTTTTGCCTATTTTTCATATGTGAAAGTGTTTATGTATGTAATTGTTATTGTCAAATAATTATTATGTATGTTTTTTTGCGATATACTGTATATATATATATATATATAGACAGTCACACCCATCCACCCCCACACACACATAGTGCACACACATCTGATGTCTGAGAGTTTTTAAATGATCTCTTATCCATAGAGTTTTGTAAAGTCATGAAACTAACCATACTTCTTCAGAATGCCTTATATATATATATATATACAGTATATCACAAAAAAAACATACATAATAATTATTTGACAATAACAATTACATGTTGGTGGTGGTGGGTTTTTCCACAAAGGAATAAACAAAGTGAACGGAAGAGAAAGTACAAGGAAAAATGAGGAATAACTATTGTTAAAAAATATTAAATGTGTTTTTGAATTGAAAGACATAATAAAGTATTAAAAAAAGATGACTTTTATATTTTCCATTTTCATTTAAATTTGTCATTTTGTTGTTGTTTTTTTTGTCATTTTTATTTATTTTAATTTTCATTATTTTTTATCAAAATTTATTTTTTATAATGTCTATAAAGTTTTAGATTTTTATGTTAGTATGCAAGTATGTAATTGTATGCACATAAAAAGCAGAGTTTTGGTTTCCATTTTTTAACAAAGAATCTCTCAGTTGTTCAGATTAGTTTGTGAGGATCACTATTTGATTATAAATGTATGTAATATTTCCAAAATAATACAGTGATCTTGTCCTTTGCTACATCTGAATAAAGGTTATTATAGTTAACTAATACTAAAAATTATTATTATTATTATTATTTTAACATGTTTATAGACTTCAGGTTAATGAAAATGAGAGATTTTGCCTTTGCAACTGAAATAACATAAGTTTTTTTCTATATTTTATTTCAGTTAATATTTATTTGAGTTATTTTTTATTTACCTAATAATTAATTTTTTATTGTTTTATTTTTAGTTAATTATAATAACCCTGATTCATATATACAGCATGAAAGGACAAGATCATTGTATTATTTTGGAAGTATTGTATGTGTGTGTGTGTATATATATATATATATATAAAGCATTTAAATAGCAACTGTCACAAACTCTAGTCTGAAATCTTGTTTGTTAAAATGCATTTTTCCTCTTTTCATGTGCATGCAATAAAAAAAAGCAAAACAGGCCAGAGTCTGTGACGAACAAATAAAATAAAAGCCAAACACTTAAATCCAACTGGCTTAGAATACAGATGAAATGTTGCTGTCATTCTTTATGGTCACATGAATTTTTAATTATGCATTTGACAGATGAATTTATTTTAATGAGACCAGTCAAGCGGTTTTTAACAAGCTGCTGGTTTAAGCATCCTTTACTAATCTGACCTGCAAGCACTAGTCCAGCAGTATATGAATAGCCAGAAAACAACAGTAGTACTACAGTGATGATCTCAGTCCAGATCTCGTGTGACATCTGGTGGTGGTTCAGTCGCACTAAAGCCATTTCAAAATCATTCCAAGAACTAGACATGGTTTGTGCAAAGCTGTCATAAACCAAAGACCAGCACCCTTCACTGACCAGTCTTCAATCCAAACTTCACTGAAAGCTTGCATATGATCCATATCTGAGACTAAAAATCACGTAAACACAACGAGTGTCACTATTAGTCACATTTGCACACATATCAACATATAATGACTGCAGACAGATTCATATGGAATTCTCTGGATCTGACGCATTTGCCCAGCTAACAAGAAACGTTCTGGCAAGGTTCTCTGCAAATTATGATCAAACGCTGCAGTGACGTTAATGGAACGTTCACTCAAATTATCTGGGTCTTTAATAATGTTCTCAAAACAACAATCATGGAACGTTTTTAGTCGGATGTTCATCTAACGTTTTTTAAATGTTAATATTTGTTCACAGAACATTCAAAAGTAACATTCCCATAATGTTTTAAATGAAATGTTCACTTAAAACATTAAACATTTAACATCTGGAGGTTTTGAACGTTCAGAGGACATTAAGAAGGAAGGTTAGCTAAACGTTCTCTGAACGTTCTGGCAAGGTTCTCCCCAAATTATGAAGAAATGCTGCACGTTGTTCACAGAACATTCAAAAGTAACGTTCCCATAATGTTTTAAATGAAATATTCTCTTAACGTTCACTTAACAAAGAAAAAACATTTAAAATCTGGAGGTTTGGTTCTGAACGTTCAGGTAACGTTTTCATAACTTATGAAGGTTAAACGATCTCGGAACATGTTGTTGTTAGCTGGGTAATGCATGTAATGAATGTAAACAAAGCGAATCTCGCTGTTACACTGAAGCGCTCAGATCCGCAGTCGAACCGAATCACGCATCAGATCGCGAGACGCTCGCTCCTACCTTCTTAATGTTCGTGTAGGTGTAGAAGTAAAGTTCCCTGCCGATGTTGAAGCACACTCGCTCCGAATCCTCGCTGGGGTCCTCCGGCTTCAGCTTCACCATCGACACCCGCACCGGCGGCAGGAAGCCCGGAGAGGAGTTGGCGGCCCCGGGCCCTTGTACCAGCCCAACACCGGCGCCGCCGCCCGCGACGCCCGCCGAGGGGCCCCGCGGCAGCCCGGCCCGCTGCTGGGAGTCCGAGAGGGTGAGCAGCTTGTAGAATCCCTCGCGGGTCCGGAACTGCGATTTAATCTCATTGATATCCTTCAGAGCGCCTCCATCTGCGGCCATCTTCAGTCCGCACGCGCCGCACAGGAAGCGCCGCGCCTCTGACCTGGAAATAATGCGGAAAACTACAAGCAAAATGGGAGCAGCGCGGCACGGCTCGCGCGCGGAGGCCAACCGGAGCGGCGGAAGAACGCATCTGAACCGGCGAGCGCTCAACCGGGATGAAGAAGAGGAGGAGGAGGAGGATGAGATGCTGCTCTAAACACAGAGTCACTGTGATCTCAGCATCAGCATCATCATCATCATCATCATCATCGATTCACTACAATCCCTCAGTCATTACACACTGCACAGCCACATCTATATCAGCTAACAAAACATGCTCTGAGAACGTTTTACTAGCGTTCCCATTCTATTATGAAACATAATGAATGTTCTTAGAACTTAAATGTTTTAAAAACGTTTTTCTTGGTTATGTGAACGTGAGAGAAAACATTAGGGAATGTTACATTTGATCACTTTGCTGTAAGAATGTTACTTTTGAATGTTTGCTGAACACTGAAACAAGTTGTTACATTTAAAAAATATCTATTTTTTAAATAGCCTATTATCTATCTATCTAGCTATCTGTCTATCTAAATCTATTAAATTATGAAAACATTATTTCTGAGTGTTCTCAAAACATTAAAAATGTCCAGTTTTAATGATTTAAAAACGTTTTTTCTCAGTTATGTGAACCTAAGAGAAAGTCAGAGAAGAACGTTTGTTCATAACTTCTCCATTCTATCTTTCTATCTATCTAACCACAATATGTTCTAAGAACGTTTTTCTAACATTCCCATCAAGTTATGAAAACAGAATTCCTGAATGTTAAGAAAACATTAAGGGAATGTTAAATTTTATTTTGCAAACATTATGTGAACATTAATTTAATGTTAATTTATCTATATCTATCTATCTATTGTTCTATCTATTGTTCTGTCTGTCTATACAGTCGTGGTCAGAATTATTGGCACCCTTAGTAAATATGATCAAAGAAGGCTGTGAAAATTAATCTGAATTGTTAATCCTTTTGATCATTTATTTAAAAAATTCACAAAATCTAACCTTTCATTGGAGAATAAGAATTTAAAATGGGGGGAATAATCATTATGAAATAAATGTTTTTCTCTAATACACATTGGCCACAATTAATGGCACCCTTTTATTCAATGCTTTTTGAAACCTCCATTTGCCAGTTTAACAGCTCTAAATGTTCTCCTATAATACCTGATGAGATTAGAGAACACCTGACAAGAGATCAGAGACCATTCCTTCATCCAGAATCTCTCCAGATCCTTCAGATTCACAGCTTCTTCTCTTCAGTTCACCTCACTCATTTTCTACAGGGTTCAGGTCAGAGGACTGG
>JAFVLL020040857.1:0-38792 GCA_021397915.2 Tor tambroides
AACAAAGAATGTTCTCAATAGCGCTTTTGAGCGCAGCATCTCGTTCCCGCTTTTTCAGGGAACAGGGTTACAGTCAAGTAACCCGAGACGTTCATGTTCCACATTTGCGTACTTGTAAGCCAACAGTTACCTGTAAAAGCCGAGAGGCTGGTTTGGGATAAGGAAGCTTTTTTCCAGGTCTCGTAGGACGTCGTTGAGCATGCGTAAATGGGAGGGATCTCTCTCTTTGGGGTCATTGGCAGGACGCATGACCTCAGATTGGAAGAAAGCTGAGTTGTCTCTCAAAGATGCAGCCACGTTCAGCAGGTCCTGCCGGCTCAATGGGTCATCTGAAAAATATAAGACAAGAATTATGAATATTCAAGTAGAATGTCTGAAACAGTATTTCCTTGTGTGCTCCAATAACCTTGATTTGATGACTTTCCATTTTTAACCTCAGCATCAAGTTTAGCACAATTGCTCCAGGCACTGAACATCATAATTATTGTCATTTTTAGGTAGAATAATACGGATGGCCAGATTGGGCTTAATGCATTGCAGTAGCTATTAACCACACCTACCCATCACTCAAAGCAGCTTTTATCTAATTTCACTTCATCGTCATGGTCTTAATCGTCTCAGACGCACCCTTCGGCTCTGCACTTGACTTCACTTCTTGTTAGCAGCAACTGTTTTGACAGCTTAAGTGCAACCCTCAAAACTCCAGCAGAGCACTGGCCCTCAAAATTAAACAGCATAGTATTTAACGCCAAATCTGTGCGCTAAACAAAGATGTACCCCTGGCATACCTCCATCTGCCCGGAAACAAAAGCTAACAAATGAGTCGAAGAAATGCATATTCATCCAGTTTAACAAGGTATGTGTTAAAAAAATGTGATGTGACTGCAAATATAGTGTCAGTATAGCATGACTTGTAACCACTCTATTGTTGGTTGGTTTTAGGGCTTGAATTCGAAAGAATCCATTTAAAAACTGACATATTTCTGAAATATATCTTTTAACTTGCTTCCTCAAGCATGCATCTATCATGTGTTGAGCAGGAGCGGTTAAGAACTGTACAGCCTCTCAAAGATGATGCCAGGCCTGTGATGGGTGGGTGTGCATTTTAACAGGCTAGTTCACAGTGTTGCTAAGTTGAAGAAGATTGTTTCACACATTTTCACGCAGAAGAGGCATTTACTAAAATCTAAATTTTGTTGGTAACAAAAAAATGTGAAGCACACTAATTCTGAAAACAATAACATTCACTTATTGCAGTAAATGTAATATTTATAAATAACAACACTTAAATGCACTAAAAGGAAGTACACTTTCATGCCTGTCTCACACTTAGGTACACATTAATGTACATTTTAAACATCACTGTTTTAATAATGTTTTGTTGTGCTTTAAAGAAGTACCCTTTAATATTTTAAGTTTTAAATATACAAAATTGCAAATGTGTAACTACAAATATATATATATATATATATATATATATATATATATACAGTGTATGTATATATATATATATATATATATATTTATTTAAGTATTAACTAAAAAATCTAATTATTTAAAGTATTAATTGAAAAATATATATAGTGCACTAAAGTTTTTTTCCACAAGGGTAAAAATACAAAACACAAATATTGGATAAAATAATGCATGTTTAATTACGCTGAACTATTTTTAGCAGTACTTTTCAATATTTTCTGCCTTGTCTGTCATCTTAAATTTTGATTGATTGATTTTTATTTCTTATTTTATTTATTTTTAAATAACTAAGCTTGGCACAATACTTTATGGGATTGTCTTGTAAGCAAAGGATGTGATACTGCCTTAGAACGATGTTAAAACAAGGTAACTTGATTCATGTTAAATAAAGTTCAATAATGTATAAATCTATTACACCAAATTCTACAAAATCAAATTCCACAGGGCTTTCACAAAGTTTCAAATCTGACTCAACAATGATGATCTCCAGTGTAATTTCCACCAGGTATTTCTAGCAGCTCAAATCCCAACTTTGCTTGCGGCCCTAAACAAGGCTAAACACCCCCTGAGTGATGGGTATCACTGGAGAATATGTTTATGAATATATTTCGATTCTTTGGAGGATATGCAAAACTTTTAAGTAAACAGAAATTAAAAAAAAACTTTTCTACAAACTTGAACACACACACTGTCTCCTTCTTTCTGTCTTTCTCTGCAGAATGAAAAGCACTCCCTGCAGTAGGACTGCTGTAACTCATCACTCACTGTAACACAGACAGCAGAAGACCCAGTGAAACTGTCACCAACTCAACCGAGGTTTACAATTTCACAAATGACGAAATGCATATCACTTCAATGTTCCATGTTTGTGCCAAGGGCTTCAGACAAGAGAGTTGTGGGAAAGCAACTACAGTACAATCATACCAGACACCCACAAGACACACATGAAAGCACGAAATTAACACATAGCTTGTTACTCTATTTTTAATATATAAATTTATATATTATTTAGTGCTGTCAAACAATTAATCGTGATTAATCGCATCCAAAAAAGATTTTGTTTACATAATATGTGTGTTTACTGTGTATGCATGTATATATGTATATATTTAAGAAAAATATGCTGTTTATATATTAAATATATTTATATATAATATAAAATATAACAATATAAATATATAAATGTATATACATTTAAATATTTTCAAAATATATACTGTATGTGTGTGTATTTATATATACATAATACATGTACACAGTACACATACATATAGTATGTAAACAAAAACTTTTATTTTGGATGCGACTAATCGCGATTAATCGTTTGACAGCACTAATATTATTTGATATATCAATATCTATATGTGTGTGTGCGTGTGTGTGTGTATGTGCATACTGCAAATGCATTTCTTTGTTGCATTTTATAAACAGCAAGACGGAGCACAAAGGAATGCAGTGTTCTCAAGATTCTTTTTTAAAAGTTGGACTATTGACACAGTTTAAAATTGCAATGCTTGTGGCAAAAGCTTAAAAAACAGTATGTGATGCAACACCCCGAAAAACATCTGGCAGTAGCAACTGGGGCTTTAAATGAGATGAATTCAAAGACAACTTTTTCAGAAAGGATTTTACTGTGCAGACTTATAAAAGAGCTAAAGCAGGCTGTCAGTTAAAAAAAACATTAAAATCTAAAAGGAATAGTTCGCTCAAAAATGACCATCAGGCCATCTAAGATCTTGATGAATTTATTTCGTAATTGGAACAGATTTGGAGAAATTTAGCATTACATAACTCGTTCACCAATGGATAATCTGCAGCCAATGGGTGCCATCAGAATGAGAGTCCAAACAGCTGATAAAAACAGTAATTTGTATGACTCCAATCCATCTTGTGAAATATTTGTATGAAACAAATCTATAATTAAGGTTTTAACTTTAAACCTTCACTTCTGGCCAAAATACGAGTGCCTAATCCATAATAACGCTTCCTCTAGTGAAAAAGTCCATCCCCTGTTGTCTTCTCACTTCAAAATCCATAAAATACGTATTTGTTTAGGACTATTTTCAATCATTCTGATGGCACCCACTGAAGACGGTCAACTGGTGAGCAAGTTTCTAGAAAAAACAAAACAAACAAAAAAACAATTTCACATTCTACAATATTGAATAGAAAGTTTTTGTGATTTCTAAGAATACAATGGGTGATTATAGTAATTTATATTTGGAATTAGAATGCATCATTATCATAGCTTTTATTTATTATGTATTGTATTAGACATCCAACATGATATCTAACAACTTCTAATTTAACTTGATATCAAACGCAACAAAAATATAACAAACGGCACAATTAACTTAATGGTTATTTAGTGGAGTGAAATAACTCCAGATAATGTTTGAATGAGTGCTGTGACTGAACAATGTCTGTGACTGCTTGTGTATTGCAGTATTTCTACGTTTTATGATGAACAGAAGGAGACACAGCTCCTCTGCTACACAAATTTCCAACACATTTAAGTTTTTCACTTCAAAGCATACGGCACATTATTTTTCATTTTAAAGACAAAGAAAGCTGCTCTCATGAAATTATAACACTTTGATAGTTACATATTTTAAAAATTAATACTCCCTTACAGTATAAATGTTAGCTAATTTTTTATTAGTTTGTTGTTGCTAACTTTTTCAAAAGAGTTTTAAGAGTGGCAACTACAGATTTCATGTAGCTTCCCAACACCAATAACAGTCTTATAAAGTTATCTTCCAGTGAGTGATTAACTTGTATGATTTCAGATGTCTGGCAGTTTTCATTCTTGACTCTGCTGAGTCACTCTAAAATAATCTGAACATCAATGAGCTGTCTGAATCTGAAGGGAACAAAAGATCTCAAAGGTTTCAATTAGCCATGACTCTTTGATCTCACTCGATTCATTATTCCTCATGAATACTGTCATTTTCATGTCTCTGAAACTCCTACTATAACACAGCATGAGGAGAGAGAGAGAGATGTCCTAGCCACCAAGCATCCATCATCTCTATACGCTACAAATTAAAAATTTGGACAATGTGCTGTTTGTACCGAATTGTTGTTGTTGTTGTTGTTGTTGTTATTATTATTATTATTATTATTATTTATGTTGAAAATTGTAGTAAATTTTAATATCAGTCAACAAGTGTCCAGGCCGGGATACATGGAAGCAGGTAAAATATAATATAAGGTTTAATGGTTTGATTGTTTAAACTCTTTTTGTCATTGCATAATTCCTGTATTTGTATTAATTTAACAGATAACAATGATCAATTTGATGAATTTACTATTATTTTAAAATGTGGAAAATTGTAATAAAGAAAGAATATCCAAACTGACTGATGGTGTATGCAAACACAAGGTATGTATAATAATAATAATAATAATAATATTAGTTTAAGTTAATGTTTTTAAAGTCTCTTACAAAGACTGGATATATTTGATCAAAAATATAGTAAAAAAAAAAAAGTAATATTGTGAAAAATTACAATTGAATATTTTTTTTAACTAAATTTTAAAATTTCAATTATTTCTGTGATGGCACAGCTGAATTTTCAGCATCATTACTTCAGTCTTCAGTGTCACATGATCCTTCAGAAATCATTCTAATATACAATACAAATTTGATTTCTATAGCACATTTAAAACAACTGCCGTTGACCAAAGTGCTTTCCAGCATCATTACATACAGTCACACAAACAGAATAAACATTAAAATATAAAACCTGATCCCTCTAATCAATTCTAAAAGCTCTACTAAAAGGGTACGATTTCAATCTAGACTTAAAAGCATCCACAGACGGGGAAGATTTAATATGCATTGGAAGAGGGTTCCATAATCGAGGAGCAGCCACTGAGAAAGCCCTGTCACCCTTTGATTTTAATCTCGTTTTAGGAACATGAAGAATCATCTGATTCGAAGACCTCATGTTTATTCATATGCTGATTCGCTGCTCAAGAAACATTTATTATTACCAATGTTGAAAACAGCAGCTTAATATTCTTTTGTGGAAACTGATGATTTCAAAGAAATTTCAAAAGAACTTTCATTATTATTTGAAATATAAGTCTTTCGTAAGATGGTAAATGTTTCAATGCACCAATTTTTATATACAGGTGCATCTCAATAAATTAGAATGTCATGAAAAAGTTAATTTTTTCTTGTAAGTTATTTCAAAAAGTGAAACTTTCATATATTTTAGATTCATTGCATGTAAAGTAAAACATTTCAAAAGTTTTTTTGTTTTAATTTTGATGATTAGAGCTTACAGCTCATGAAAGTCAAAAATCAGTATCTCAAAATATTAGAATATTTACTGTAGCGTATGCTTAAGATCATTGATGGGTGTTTACACTTTATGGCTTAAGAGACCATTTTAGCCTTTGACATTCGCATATAACTCGCAGACCTGGACCCTATATTCTACCTTTATATGGCTGCTAAATTGCCAGTGGTTGCCCCCACTATCAAAGGAGCAGATCAACTCTGTTCTCTACATCAGACTTCAAACACATTCGAAGGAGCCCTCAGTACCAGCCCTGGCTGACCAGATGGACTAACCCCCACGATTACAGGATAGATAACACACACACCCATAGAGACATTTTCTTTATTTAGACCATATTTAATCAGTTACGGGTATCTGGTATATTGACGTGTGTTTGTATGTTTCACTTATTATATTAGCCTAGTTACCACTCGTTATTTGTATTAGTAACTCTAAACACTCACATTCAGGTGTATGAATGTATCTCTGGTTTAATATATGTTAGGTGTCTCTTTCTTGATATCAAAATGATCTGCTCTTTCTCAAACAATGATGTACACTATGTGAACGTGAAATATACGAGTTTTACTGTACTGTGGGAAGAATTACACCAGTCATAACAGTCATAAAGAGCCAGAGCAGAACAGTCATAAAACATGCAAATGAGATGTCAAGTGGAACAAAGAAACACTTTCCCGCTGAAACTATGTGCCTTGTTATTGGTCAAACTAACCAAAATGGGTGTTACAGGGAAACCAGATAAAACTTCTCCCACACCCAAAAGGTGGGCTCTTCTCTTTACTTTCGGTGCCCTGGAGACACACATCACAGTGGAAAACTCGCGACTTTCCTTTTTCGGGGGGAGTCCGAGCTTCTGGCAGATATAAGTTCAGTAACTTTGGCGATTTAACTTCGGACCAATCAACCCGTGGCTGGAATGACGAAGCTTTCACTCCTAAAGGAATTCATCAAGAATCTACGCATTATACATGCACCAGGACACTTCACTCAGCACCAACAAAAAAACAATATGCAAGTAACCGGTTTGTTAACTATTTAGATGTGCTTCTAGGCTTCGACCCCTATTAATTAAGGTGATGTAATTCTTTGATGGTTCTAACAGGTTGTGTTTAGCTGATGTGCAAATCCTGCCATTATGCTCTCTCTCGCTCTCTCTCTCTCTCTCTCCATGCCTTCCTTGCGGTGGCATCTATGTTTAATGTGTGTATGTTTGTGTTCAGTTCAATGTTACATGTTCCCCTGTAGTGTAGTTTAATAAACATCCATATGTATTCACACTTGGTTGTCTGTGTCTGCCGCTCACAGAAGATCACTTCAACGTTCCGGTTTTACTACATGCTCTATGAGCGATGTATTAGTAAAGAAATTAATTTTTCATGGCCAGAGAAATAATTTTCCTTAGAGTCAATAGACGATTAAAACTGTCCGTACTGCGGACGAACAAATCATTTTATTGTACTATTAATGCTACAGTCAATTCCTGAAGATGAATATATAATTGATAACAACCCGTTATGATTAATTATGTTCATCTCACTTTGAGCTAATTTGCTACATTACATTTGAGTTTCAATTAATGACCATCCCTACAGTAAAATTCCGGGTATCTCTTGTTCTTTGAAACCACAATAATGGAGAAGACTGCTGACTTGGCAATGATCCAGAAGACGAACATTGACACCCTCCAAAGGGTAAGTCACAGAGGGTCATTACTGAAAGGTGTGGCTGTTTACAGAGTGCTGTATCAAGCATATTAAATACAAAGTTGACGAATTTGGGTAGGAAAAGGTGCACAAGCAACAGGGATGACTGCAAGCTTGAGAATACTGTCAAGCAAAGCTGATTCAAAGACTTGTGAGCTTCACAAGGAGTGGACTGAAGCTGGAGTCAGTGCATGAAGAGTCACCACGCTCGCTACCAAGCCATTTCTGAACCGGAGACAACGTCAGAAGCGTCTTACGTGGACTGTGGAGAAAAAGAACTGGACTGTTTGTCAGTGGTCTAAAGTCCTCTTTTCAGATGAAAGTAAATTTTGCATTTCATTTGGAAATCAAAGTCCCAGAGTCTGGAGGAAGAGTGGAGAGGCACAGAATCCAAGCTGCTTGAAGTCTAGTGTGAAGTTTCCACAGTCAGTGATGATTTGGGCTGCCATGTCATCTGCTGGTGTTGGCCCACTGTGTTTTCTGAAGTCCAGTCAACGCAGCCATCTACCAGGAAATTTTAGAGCACTTCATGCTTCCTTCTGCTGACAAGCTTTATGGAGATGCTGATTTCATTTTTTCAGCAGGACTTGGCACTGCCCACACTGCCAAAGGTACCAAAAGCTGGTTCAATGACCATGTGGTGTTACTGTGCTTGATTGGCCAGCAAACTCGCCTGACCTGAACCCCATAGAGAATCTATGGGGTATTGTCAAGAGGAAGATGAGAGACACCAGACCCAACAATGCAGATGACCTGAAGGCCGCTATCAAAGCAACCTGGGATTCCATACCACCTCAGCAGTGCCACAAACTGATCACCTCCATGCCACGCCGAACTGAGGCAGTAATTAAAGCAAAAGGAGCCCCTACCAAGTATTGAGTACATATACAGTAAAGGAACATTCTTTCCAGAAGGCCAACAATTCACTAAAAATGTTTTTTTATTGGTCTTATGAAGTATTCTAATTTGTTGAGATAGTGAATTGGTGGGTTTTTGTTAAATGTGAGCCTAAATCATCACAATTAAAAGAACCAAAGACTTAAACTACTTCAGTCTGTGTGCACTGAATTTATTTAATACACGAGTTTCACAATTTGAGTTGAATTACTGAAATAAATGAACTTTTCCACGACATTCTAATTTATTAAGATGCACCTGTATATATATTAGTGCTGTCAAATGATTAATCGTGATCAATCACATTCAAAATAAAAGTTTTTGTTTACATAATATATGTGTGTGTACTGTGTATATTCATTATGTATGTATAAATACAAACACATGCATGTGTATATTTAAGAAAAATATGTTAGGTTTTTATATTGAATATATTTATATATAATATAAAATATAAGAATATAAATATATAAATGTATATACATGTAAATATTTTCAAAATATATACTGTATGTGTGTGTATTTATATATACATAATAAATATACACAGTACACAAACATATATTATGTAAACAAAAACTTTTATTTTGAATGGGATTAATCACGATTAATCGTTTGACAGCACTAATATATATATATATATATATGTGTGTGTGACCCTGGACCACAAAACCATAAGTAGCACGGGTATATTTGTAGCAATAGCCAAAAAATATATTGAGTCAAATGATCAAATGAGTCAGGCATGAGTCAAAATGATCAATTTTCCTTTTATGCAAAGAATCATTAGGATATTAAAGGTGTCATAGGTGATTGTGTTCAGAAACATTTTTTGTTATTCTGGTTGAAAGTCTCTTCACATCCTGATAGCAATCATTAAGTTAAGTGGTCTAAATGTATTTATCTGTATTTATATATTCTTTGGAAGGTGTAGGACCAAGAAATGTTCATCCAATCAAAACGCTCGGTCCGAGCGTTTTAATTGGCTTTCCTACCTGCCTGTCAACGTATGTATTAGCATACCTCTGCGCACCCGGTTCGCGCAGACATGACACGTCATCAGCGCGTTCGCACACAGAGCTAGAATGGCAGACAAACATCTTCCTTCCTGGTATTGTAGTACTTTTACTAACTGTACTATAAAGTTTTCTCACCGGTGAATGACACATGATGTAGCCCAGCGGTTCCCAATCCCAGTCCTCGCGCTCCCCATGTCTCTCTTAGTTAACAAACCTGATTCAGATAATCAGCTTGTTAGAAGTGAGCTACATGCATGAACTGTGTTCCGATTGACATGCTCCCTACACAGGGTTCATTGCTCCCTACTCCCTGAGCAGGGAAAATCCATCGGAAATTTATTTCACCTCGGAACATTCATTCGCAGATTGCACTGCGCAGCGTCTTTACACACAAACGAAACTTTATAGAGAAGTGTGACATAATATACCTCTGTAAATAAATACAATTTAAATTCACATCTTGCACACTTTATTGCCCTTTGTATGGAACATGCTTTGAACTGGAATCATGGCGGAATATCTGGTGATGTCCACTTCGCAGGGCACTTATGACTTACGGTCAAATAGAACAAAAGTCAGACGTGATAAGATATATGAAATGTGCAGAGCAGGGAGAGCGTGAGGACTGTTATTGGAAACCGTTGATGTAGTAATTTAATGTTGTCTCTGGTATTCCGCTCTCTGAGCGTATGTGCGTTCAGGGGGCGTGGCTTTGGACGGCGATTGCAGGGAGGGTGGGATGTTCGCTTTCAGTGCTATCAGGCTAAAGTTAGCATTTTCCGAGATGTCCCACTACACCTTTAAGTAAAGATCATGTTCCTTGAAGATATTTTGTAAATTTGCTACCGTAAATATATCAAAACTTAATTTTTGATTAGTAATATGCATGGCATATGGACATTTGTTGTATTCATTTGGACAACTTTAAAGGTGACTTTCTCAATAATTTGATTTTTTTGCACCCTCAGATTCCAGATTTCAAATAGTTGTATCTCGGCCAAATATTGTTATATCCTAACAAACCATATATCAATATATCCATATATATAATATAAGCTTATTTATTCAGCTTTCAGATGATGTACAAAACCAGTCATAAAACACACACACACACACACACACACACACACACACACAGTTATGCTTCTAGCCACCTGAATGTACTTTTTTCTATACCTGACAAAGGTATTGAGTACAATGAGATCACAAGGTTTAACTCAGCATTGACATCTGAAGGAGGCTTTATTCCTTCAAACTCCAAACAGACTTCACATTAGGGTATATCTGTCAGGAAGCAGCTGGAAGCACTAGTACGTAAAAAATAAGGGATCAAAAATATTTAGGTTTTCCATCCCAAACAGTGACAGTGAAAATGCCTTCGCAAAGCATTTGTGGGATATTCTCAGGCGTGCAATGCCTCAGTCTTTCTGCCCCGCTGCAGCCGAGACAGTAAAACAAAAGATCGGACAAGAGTATTTGGCGCGTGTCTGATGAAATATCAATACTGCACAGCATTAAGGGCTTTGCAGTCTGTCTTCATGTGGCAGGATTATGTGGCAATTACATTTCTCACCTGTCCTCTTCTCTGTGTTCATGAATATTTAAACACAAAGGTGCAGCGCTCCAGCAGAGAGCCGGAACAGATTCAGAGGAGAAGCCCTCAATGTCTCTCTGCAGAGGTGAAAAACGGCATACCTGCGAGCCACTGTATAATCATTTAATGTTATTTGAATATCTGAAATCCAATTCTGCATGTCTTTGAAAATGTAGAGAACATTTGGAAATAAAAGCCTGTCAAAAGCTCATTATTACCCCTGGGTTTCTTTGGCTCTGATGAAGTAGAAAGTATAAAGCGTTTTCCTCTCGTGGGAATTTTCTCCCTTTTTGTTCCCCATCTAAGGTAAAGCACTTTATGAAAAGTGCCAGAGTGATGGCCAATCAGGTCTGAAGCTTATAAGCCCATTTGATCTGAGCACCGGTTGAGCCGAGAAATGACTCGCACCAATTTGAATTTTACAAATGCAGAAATCAAGGTCATTCTTTCAGTGCCCCTTTAAATTGTGAATGGAAGATCGATAGGTTCAACCAAACAGATGATCTCTGCGTAAATCATCTTTATGGGAGGAGTAAGGACTGACACAGAGTGGATCCAGCCTGTAACTCTGGATACTGTACTTTCGTTATAAATTCATTAAGAACGTAAATTGTAAAATACGTTTTCAAAGGTGCGTTCTTACCTTTGAGTTTGTTCTGAACATCGAGAGCAATATCCAAAGGGTAAAATGGAAGAACGGGATCTGTAGCGAGTCGCAGGATGGCCTCGGCTGTGATCTAAATCAACAAAAGACAAAAAGGTCAATCAAAATTCTGCCAAGTCAATTTATTGATTATTTACTGATTGATTGATTGATTGACTGTTTATTATTAAATATTTTATTATATTACAGTAATAATGTCTCTAAAGTAACCAATATCACAAAAAAAAAAAAATAAAAATCAGTCATTAATGTCACTAGAACAGTATCACCAAAACCAAATTTTTACAATTATTCATTTATACAAATATTTATCTTTTTTTTTTTTAATTTTGTTTTGTATTCGGGTTTCTACAAATACATTATGCAGCACAACTGTTTTCAACATTGATAATAAGAAGAAATGTTTCTTGAGCAGCAAAACAACATAGAATGATTTCTGAAGGATCATGTGACACTAAAGACACTTTTAAATCGATTAAATAGATATTTTAAATTACAATATTATTTCAATTTCATAATATTTTATGGGAAACTGCTTATAATATTTCAAAATATTTCTGTTTTACTGTATTTTTGAACTCTTTTTTTTATTAGAACATGCTATAAAAGTTATACATCAGATAGTCAATAGGGGTGCAGATATTTGAAAAGATTTACAAAAATAGTGAAAATGTGAGAGAAATAAAGTGTTTTTCACAGTTTCAAGAGTTTTAAAATAAGGACGTGTAAAAAGAAAATCAATATGCTTTTTAAACACGTATATATTTGCATATATAATCCAGCCCTCTATATACAGTCAGTAAGCTATTATTATGTATTATTCTTAAGATTGGACTCCATATTGCTTCAAAGATATGTTTTACTGTATTTTTGATTTACATTTTTTAAAGCACAATTGTGCAACTATTGTTGATTTATTAATTTGGCTCAAAATCTGAAGGCACTTTAGGTGAACATTCCTCTTCCTTTCTTTTAGCAACAGATTGTACATCACTGATATTTATGTTTTAAGTGTTAAAATTGCTCCCACAGTGCTTCTTTCTAATGGGCTCAGATAACAAGAGCATTTTCAAGCTGCCAGTCTTTCAGCACTGAAGCATAATTATTGGTTATGTTCCATCTTATCTATCGATGCTCTTCTATTGATTTTGACTCCCTTGTTGGATTCTGTTGCTTTCTACACTCTGCAGTGGCATCTGATGGCTGATTGTAATTGTGCAGTCAGTAAGATCTGTACTAAGCTTTTCCTGCATCCACAGTGCCCACTGATCAAACGTTATCGATTCTCCTACCGTCCCTTCATGTCCTGCATGAGGTTAACACACGGGCAGGGAAACTGCACAGCATGAACACGTATCGACTGCGGTTTTATCATATGGTAAGTGCCCCTTCTGTCTGACCTCTGTGAAAGCTACAGTTTGCTGCCTGGCAGTACAGGGGGGCGATCTCCCTCTCGGGACAGGCCAAATCATGACCTGTGAAAGGGCACTGTAATGCACGCCACAAAGGAGGATTCAGTGTCTGACCTCTGACCCAGCTTAAAGGAATCAGCCCCAGGGCAGGAGTTCGCTTTTGCTTCCACAAGATCACAATCTCATTCAGCCATTAAATATACAGTGAGCACAGGTCAGCTCTTGTATAACTGAATATTTCTGAAAGAAGTCTCTAATGCTCACTAAGGATGCATTTATTTGATTAAAAATACAGTGAAAACAGAAATATTGTATTTTAAAAATATGGTATTTTACTTTCTATTTTAATTTAATTTAATTGATTTCTGTGATGGTAAAGCTGAATTTTCAGCATCATTACTCCAGTCTTCAGTGTCACATGATCCTTCAGAAATCATTCTAATATGCTGATCTCGTGTTGAAGATTTTTTTTTTTTATTATCATCAGTACTGAAAACAGCTACTTGTGTGTAAACCGTAATACACTACCATTCAAAACATTAAAAATATTAAAATATTAATAATAAATAAAAATTAAAAATAAATAAGTAAATAAATAATACATTTACTCAGCAAGGATGTATTTAATTGATGAAAAGTGACAGTAAAGACATTTATATATTATAGAAGTTTTCTATTACTTTTTTTTTTTTTTTTTTTTTTTAAAGAATAGGATCAAACTTATATCACCCATATGAGCACCATGGCTCAGTGGGTAACCACTATGCTGTAGAACCCAAATAAATGCCCTTTAAACGACATAAATACATTAAAATGCATTTACTATTTCACTGTGTAGAATAAACAAACGTTGTACAAGAGCAACCTGTATCCCTACAGAGGATAAGCAGTTTGGAAAAAGTGGGCAGATGGTTTCGTGGATGGATGTAGAAGAGCAAGAACCAGGATTTTAAAATAAAATTATGGTAACACTTTACTTAAAGCCTTTAAGTATAATACATTATAAAAGTAGTTTGAATGCATTCATTTTGCCTTGCAATGCACCTTACACGCTTAGGCATTTCTGTAATTTCTGCAGTTATTTACTGTATATCACCCAGTATAATACTGTAAATTCCCTTTACAGTAAGTAACTGTAATACCATTTGCATCATGGGAACTTTCTGTGACGTCAAACAACACATACACAGACTTACTGTATTTTTAAAAATTGCTGTATACTACTGTATTTGCCGTACGGCCTCTTTGGTGCCATTCTATTGAGGTTGTTTTATTTTCCTCATTTCTTACATTTGGATTGACACAATTTGCCTTACACTGTGTCTACAATGCCACAACAGCTTGGGACTGACTATATTGGACGTGTTACATTGCTTGTAATGATTGGAAAATCCGTTTGTCCTTCATGTCAGAAACAGCGTGAGCGCTTGGAGTACTACTGTAAGTCAGAAATATACTGGGCATCAGTTTACTGTCTGCATCCACTGTAGATAGTATAATGGGTTCTATATTGTCTATATCTTTTGTCGAGTCGAGTCACGCCGCGCAGCGCCACTCGTGTCTGAGGACGGGTTTTGCCCGGGGATGAACCCGCGAGAGTGGAAGAGTTTCGGAGAACATCGTTGTGTGTCGATGCACCTTACGAGAGAATAAGACCTGCAAGCAAGGTAAAAATATATGTACGTTTGTGTGTTTTCGTCAGATTTTTGCACACCAGTTTAACCTAGTAACATTTACTCGGCAACATGGCGGTTACAAACTTTACCATGGTAAACTGCGCTGTCGTTTCAAACGACTTTTATCAGATTATTGCATTACCGAATTAAAATGATTTTTAACGAGCAAAGCTTATCATATTTTAATATTACGTTAACTAATGTGAAATTTTGTTCAGGTGCTAATAGTTAATGTTGGCCAGTATCCAATTAAGAAAATAAAATCGTATGTTAGCTAGGTTAAACAAGTTTTATGGCTAACTGTCTTTCTAATTTTAGAATTAGTTTATAGTTTGCAATGGAATTTAAGATTTATTGCATTTTTTGTATCTGTGTTTTGTACTGCAATGAAGCATCAAGAAAGACATGAGCATGCCAGCCACCCTGAGACTGATAATTCATGGTAAGAGAACATTTATGGTTTTGAGAGGTTTGTGTATTCTATATGGGGTTTGTCTTTTAAAAGTGTTCTATTTCTACTTCTTGTTTTTCAGGGAACACATTTCTGTCACTAACAAAGTGGATGGTGAGCAAAGGTGATGGCCATGTTTTGGAGCAGCACCTAGGTTTTGCAGATGGCTATGTATTCTTTGGATGCTTATCTTTTTTCCCCATTATGTTTCTGTTGCCCAAAGATTCTTTGTGAGAATAAATCCAGAGGATACAACATAATGCACTGCAAAAGGTCCTAAGACAGGAGAAATGGTGAAGATGCACCGTTCCAGCATTGGAAGACTGTATTTTTAATTGTTATCCATGCAATGTTTTAAATAAAGAATTTGATATTTTGTAATTATTGTGTCTATTTTAATTGAATGTCAGTAGTACCTATGTAGGGTAAAAATAAAACAAATTCTATATAAAAATTATAAAATCTATCTTTTTTTTTACGGCAATTTACTGTAAATCAAATACAGTTTGCTACTGTGAATCTTAATTACAGTAACTTACTGGCAGCAGTGTTGCCAGTAGGTTACTGTAAAAACCCTTTGAAATGTCTAATGCATTGTACGATCTCATGAATAATTGTATCTTGAATAATTGTAACCACAGTTAATACATTATAACACTTGTCAATTAATTTTAAAGTCAGTTATAATTATTTACAACAAGATATAATGCATTACAATGCACATTATGAAAAATTATAATGCATTATAGCCTTTAATAACCCTTTATAATGCATTATACATCAAGGCTTAAAGTAAAGTGTTACCAAAATTATCTTAAGTATATTGTTGAGGCATCTTTATTAGGTGTGCAATGTGTAGAACTGACTGATTTTAAAATGTTCCTACTAATGTAAAAGCTAAAACTTGATGCTGAAACAACTGACATTTTCCATAACTGCAATACATCAAAATCATACATTTTCTTGTTCTCCTATTTTTTTTTAACTTTTTTTTTTTTTTTTGCTTTCTTATTAAAGCCCTAAGTGTAAGTTGGTTTGATGTGGAATCAATCACAGACAGAGAGATTCCAGCATTGATTTCAGCAGAGAGAGCATTAATCTACAGAATGTGCCTGAACCCAAAAGCTGAATTTTTATTTATAGCCTCATTCCTGGAGATGCTCTTTAGTTCTTCTGCTCTGTCTTTCTATTGGGTGGCAGAAACCAATAACCTACAAGAAAAAGGCCACAGAGATGAGAGGACTATCACACATTCAACTGATTCCAATACATGAAACGTACATATTACACATATAACTATATTCACTACATCTACATTCCATAGTTGGATTCTCTCACTCCAGTCTTTCACAATGTTGTTTAGAAATGTGTTGGCAAATTTCATCATCTGCGACATTAGTTGCTGTCTGCAGACGCTTCAAGGTGGTGAACAGATGTTAAGAAGTATGGCTGCTGTCAGCGTATTTAAATGACAAAAGATGAAGAGAGAGAGAGAGAGAGAGAGAGAGAGAGAGAGATAGAGAAAGCTACAAAATGTGCAGGTATAGTCTTGGCACAGAATAAATGTTTTTTATGTTATTATTGTCGCTAAGGTACCACAGATATCACAAAAATATAACATTTCATTATTATTGTCACTGATATAACAGAAATATTTTTATTATTATTAATTTTTTTTAAAATTATTATTAATGTCTCTATAGTACCACAGTTGTCACAGAAACATTTAATTGTATTATTATTATTATTTTTTTTTTTTAATTAATGTCCCTACAGGACCCCTCTGATACCACAAAACATTTTATATTTTATAATTATGTCTCTAAATTACCACATATATCACAAAATTTTACATTTCATTATTAAAGTCACTACAGAACCACAGATAACACCAAAATATTTTTTATTGTCTCTATGTTGGGTAAAAGCCAACAGTTAAGCGAAACCTGACCAGCACACATACATTTTTGCCCATTGGCCCAATTTTGCTCTGCATGTAAACAACTCATCAGGTATTCCGACAGCTAATTCAGTCTGCACATACAGTATCTGTTTACGTTTTGACATCAAACCCCAATGAGTCCACATTTTTATAAGCATGCTAATTTTTGATAGTTATCAGCACTTTCCTATTTAAATTCAGGTGTTATTTTTAGCATTAGAAGCCTTTTTGTCCGCTGTAATCTCTTGTGGCATTTACAAAGACTGTCAGTGTGTATTTGTGTGAGCGAGCACACGCGCACATGTGCACACTCTTGTTTTTCAATCTTCAGCTTGCCTTTTGCTCCAGGACATGTTGGTACTGCAGGGCTTTGCAGGGGAATATATTTGTGTACATTAGAGACAGGCAGGAGCGGTGGAGGTGGGGGGTTATTGACAGCAGAGGGCTCCCTCTGAGCGCCTCAGCCTGACTGATGAATGGCTGAACACTGATTCACGGCACAGAGACAGGCCTGTGTCTGATCTCAACACCAGACTGAAGGGTGTTTATTTCCCATGTCGTATTGTTCTGTTAGTGGGGCGAGTATTAACAATGGGGTCAGGCATGTTGTGATTTGGAAGTACACATGTACTGTGGGATTTACCTACCAGATCTGACAGACTAGAGGAAGATCTGAAAGCGTGGATGTACAGCAAATGTACAGAGCATGACAAAGACACAGAGAGAGGAACAGCAGTATTGAGGACAAAAAATGTCCAATTTCTTATAAAAGTATAAAAATGTTCAAGCTGTGACTCATTTGATAAGTCCAAACACTTCACTGATCTTGAAATGAAATTATTCTGATTCAGGATTATTCTGATGCGGGGTTGAGTTAGTTAAGAACTATTATTTTAGCGCACAAAGGGTCTAATAAAAATCAAATCCAAAGTGGTGTGTGCTGATTTGGACATCTGTAATCTGCTGGAAGACCTACATTATTTTTAATAGCACCAGACTCTAATGAAAGCCAGGAAATTATATTATTTAGGGTCTTAAAAAGTATTCCAAACGATGGTTACAAAATCACTAGGTTTAAAACTCTAAAAATATGAGTCCTTTAAAGTGAATAAAACACGTTTTATTTATTTATTTTTTTAAACAATGCCATGAAACATTCATACCATGCAAACCAGCTTGGTTGAGTTGAGCTGTGTGAATTAATCTCGGTAAACTGAAGCACTTTACTGGCTGATTATTTCACTGCTCAACTAACCCAAATGCATCATATACAGGGGTTGGACAAAATAATGTAAACACCCATTGCAGGGGTTAATATGATTGTGTCAGCTACAGTGAGGAATAAAAAAATGTTGTGATTATCTTTTATGTATTTTTTTAATGTCTATATTCTGAAGTTCACATATGAGTGCAGTATAAGCAATGTTTTGTACAAGTGTTTGGAGAAATGGGTGACTTGTTAGACTTCCAAAAAAGACAAATCATAGGAGCCCGTTTAGCTGAAGCGTCTGTAACCTTAACAGCTCAATTGTTTGGTGTTTTATGAACAGCAGTCTTTACGATTATGACCGAGTACGAACAATGGCAAGACTTCATCAATGAAGAAGAATAGTGGGCGAAAACCAAAAGTGAATAACAGAGACCTAACACTAAGCAGGACTGTGTCCAAATAACACAGAAATACTGCTACAAAGTGACAGCAAACCTCAATATTCACTGGTTTCCACAAAAACCAACCCACAGAGAACTTCACAAAGCCAGCATCCATGAAAGAGCTGCCGCTGCAAAGGCACCAGTATTAAAATGTGAAAAAGATGGAGTCATGATCATAAAACCTGAAGAAGTTGGAGCACCAAGATGAACTTTAACATCTGCCCTGGCCGGACAAATCACCTGACTTTAATGTTGTCACACCGCAGTGAGAGAGAACAGTGAGAAGCTGATTTCTTCCTCCAACATCTCTAAAACAAATAGCAGATGTTCTGATAGAGGGCATTTAACTGAAGACTATTCGAAAATTGTATGAATCTCTTCTAAGAAGGTTGGAAGCTGCATTAAAGGCAAATGTTAGTAAAACACCTTAATAAATATGGCCTGTTTCTCAGCTCTTTACATTATTTTGTCCTTCCCCTGTATGAGATTACTCAGATTAGTCATAAAAAAATAAATGTAATATCACATCTTATATTCAAAAATTCACATTATTATGCTACACCAATGAAATCATCATAACGTTATTACAGAACTCATGTAGACACAGTATGTTAAAATTCATATATAAAATCTTTTTTTGCACTTTCATTTAAACTAAAATGTTGTTTTCATTAACTAAAATTAAAATTAATATACAAAAACTGAACAAAGAGCCAGCATGACAGACTGACTCTCACAATTCAAGCAGCCCTTGAAGATTTGCACAGAAATGGAGCACTAAAACTCAGAGCTGACCACATGGCATTTAATGAATCAATGCCTTAATAACCACTGTCAGTCAAATTTATTCCTGCAATATGTCCAGGAAGACGAATCTCTCGTCAAGCGGCCTTCTGCTTCTGTCATTAAGCTTCCAGATGGTACCGTGTGTCAAGAGTTAACAGTGAACAAAAACAACTAAATATGCAGAAAGGTAGAAAAGGTCTCGTGAACACAAAAGATGCCTTGTTTGTGGTTTAAGCGTATTATCTTGGAATGCATAGCAGGGACTTGCATTATTGTGTATTATGGGTCTTAGGGGCTTATGTGACAATCGATTTACATTATCTTAAATTCTCAGTGAGCGGCATGACCATCAAGCTGTAAACAGCGGAAGCGTGTTTGTGTGGAGTCTGTTTTACTGGTGGGTCATTCATCCATGTTGTGCATGAATTCAGCTGTTAAACCTTCCGTTTTGGCTAGGAACTGGCAGATTATGAAAATTGTCATTTATGAATTGAAGCCCTGTGATTTCATATGTAAATGGGTAATTAGAGGGCATTGAAAAGGAGCTTAAGTAATGTTTTATTCAGCCAGTCAAAATTTCAACAAACACACAATGACTTTCTCGACTAAAGAAGTGCAGCAATGACCAGCGGAAAATGGGAAAACCATTGAGCAAAAAGAGGAATGTGCAAATGTGCTTGTGTTTATTGAACAGTAAACTGGGGAGAGATTCATTCATGACAAACATCTGCCAGATGCTGAAACCAATTATGCTTCCTGCTAGCAAAGTTTCATTTCAACTTACAAGCTCGCAATTTTCCCATTCCGCAAGAATGTTTTTGATTATTAAAAGCTAATTAGAGAGCTGCATATGTTTAGCAGAGTTCTGTGTTTGGATTCAAAGAGCAAGAATAAACTTGCACGATCAGACTGGTTCATCAAAAAAAAAAAAAAAATTATGTATGTATTAATTGTGCTGTATTGTTAATGAACAATATGTCAGTACCACAGATGTAAAAAAACGAACAAACAAAAAAAACTCTATGAGCCATTTCTTATATATTAGGATATTATGTTGCTCAAACTGTTTGTGGAAACAAAGATTAATACTACTTATTAAAGCTTACATTTGGGGAATTAAAATAAATCCGTGCATACAGCACATACAAACATACATACAGTGGGGAAAAAATTATTTGATCCCCTGATGATTTTGTACGTTTGCCCACTGACACAGAAATGATCAGTCTATAATTTTAATGGTAGGTTTTTTTAACAGTGAGAAACAGAATAACAACAAAAAAATCCACATAAACGTATTTCAAAAAAGTTATAAACTGATTTGCATTTTAATGAGTGAAATAAGTATTTGACCCCTTCGCAAAACATGACTTGGTACTTGGTGGCAAAACCCTTGTTGGCAATCACTCCTCTTTGCAGATCCTCTCCAAGTCATTAAGGTTTCGAGGCTGACGTTTGGCAACTCAAACCTTCAGCTCCCTCCACAGATTTTCTATGGGATTAAGGTCTGGAGACTGGCTAGGCCACTCCAGGACCTTAATGTGCTTCTTCTTGAGCCACTCCTTTGTTGCCTTGGCCGTGTGTTTTGGGTCATTGTCATGCTGGAATACCCATCCACGACCCATTTTCAATGCCCTGGCCCTGACGGTACATGGCCCCGTCCATCATCCCTTTGATGCGGTGCAGTTGTCCTGTCCCCTTAGCAGAAAAACACCCCCAAAGCATAATGTTTCCACCTCCATGTTTGACGGTGGGGATGGTGTTCTTGGGGTCATAGGCAGCATTCCTCCTCCTCCAAACACGGCGAGTTGAGTTGATGCCAAAGAGCTGGATTTTGGTCTCATCTGACCACAACACTTTCACCCAGTTCTCCTCTGAATCATTGGCAAACTTCAGACGGGCCTGTACATGTGCTTTCTTGAGCAGGGGGACCTTGCGGGCGCTGCAGGATTTCAGTCCTTCACGGCGTAGTGTGTTACCAATTGTTTTCTTGGTGACTATGGTCCCAGCTGCCTTGAGATCATTGACAAGATCCTCCCGTGTAGTTCTGGGCTGATTCCTCACCGTTCTCATGATCATTGAAACTCCACGAGGTGAGATCTTGCATGGAGCCCCAGTCCGAGGGAGATTGACAGTTATTTTGTGTTTCTTCTATTTACGAATAATCGCACCAACTGTTGTCACCTTCTCAACAAGCTGCTAAAATTGTTGAAAATTGTTTATTTTAAACCAAATTAACAAGACTCAACAGACTTATGAGACATGAAAATTACATACCATTATTTATACTTATATTATTACATTAATATTATATATATTACATGATGTGTCATTAGATTATGTATAATTATGTATAATTAATTTGTAATATTTAATTAAAAACGAATTAGCCTTTGAAAGAAATAAAAAAAAAAAGAAAGGAAAAAATAATAATGGCTAAAGACTGTAAAAACGCTATAGGAAAAACCTGTAACTTGGTTAATGATAATTTCCCTTGCTATATATGGTAAAAAAACTGTAATAAATCCCACAGGACATTTAATGTAGTTTTACAGTAAAATACTGCTAAATTTACAGTTTGTGGAAGTGGAAAAAAAAGGTAATTTACAGTGAAAAATAAAAATTGACATTCCCAGTATTCCATGTGTGACGCTTCACATTTGATGTTTTATATTATAACACCTATTTTTTTATTTTCATCTGTTTCTTTGTCTTACCATTTATGCACATTAGGGTTTTTTTAATTAATATTTATTGCATTATTTTAGTGTTGTGTGTTACCATGATATTTGTGTGTGTGTGTGTGCGCGTGAGACGCTGTGTGCACCGTCTATATATTACTATTTACCTCAGCTTATGGAAAAGCTACTTTGATTCATCATTCAACTTTCTCGTTTCCATGTGTCAGTATATTATAAAATTACAAAAAAATGTAGTGCTTCAGTAGGTTGGTATTTAAAATTATAGCAGTTAATGAATTTTTTTACTGTAAATTTATGTTAAATCTGTAAAACCTTAAATGTTGCTATTAAATTTCACTTTCAACTTTCATATATAAAGTGTTACAGTGTTTAAATTGGCTGATTGCTAATGTGAATAACCAATTCAGACATTTCATTAATAATGAAATGATAAAATATTTAAAGAACAATTTTAAGGGGATGACAAGGTATTAGTCTGACATCAAATCTCTCGAATCAATGAATGAGAGGCTAAACATTAAAATGTGACATTTCTGTGACTGCATCCAATAATGAATAAGAAATTATAAACCGTGCTTAAAAAAAAAAAAAAAACGTAACCAATCATCAGTCTTGCCTACATATTGTACTGAAGCATTGTGAGGACACATCAATGGAATGTGATGTTAAAACAATGCTAACAGCTTTTTGTAACGTGTCTGTTTCTGTTTAGTTCCCTTTTGCCCATATTTGGTTTTTCCTGTTCTTGTTTCCTGTTATTAGTTAATCATCGTTTAGTTCATTATCGTTAAGTCCTATCACCTGTGTCTAATTAATCTTCTCGTTTCATCCTTTGTTTCCTGTTCCTTTATAAGCATTCAGTTTAGCTCTAGTCTTCGTCAAGTCTTAAAGTTACGTTTATGCTGTTAATCTTGTATTTTCATCTGTTTCATTCATTAAAGTATCATCCTGTTTTGTACACCTCGTCCTCCTGCCTTTTTGGGAAAGCATACCGTTACACTTTTTCAGACATGTCTGTGATAAATGTTTAGGTGGTTAAATGGCAAAGCTGCAATTCAGCTTCTTTTGAAAGGAATTAGAAAATAAAAGGATAAAAAAAATGCACTTTGAGGTGTCACTGATAAGATAAATACTTATTTTTTTGCTTTCCAAGTACTTCTAATCTTGTTTTTTTTGAATGTTTAAATAGTTTTTCTTAAAAACAAGATTGACAGTTTATTTTTTTATTATTATTTTTTTTGCAGTGTAACAATGTCCTGATTGCAATTTTTTTAGCCATGTTTTCTATCCATAAAACGAATGTCATAAGTTGAATGTACTGTTTATTTGTTACAAATACAAAATGTTCTAAAAGTGAAAGTGCAACCGAACAGTCATTTTTATGACTGCATGACCCTGCTCAGAATATTACAATTAGCATGTAATGTATAAGACAGTATGCACAGTACACAGATGGAGCCTGCTTATTAATGGGGAAAAATGGTAGACTCAAGTTAATCCTATGTTACAAATGCACAGATTAGCTGGCTTGGTGTGTTATGATGTGTTCATTTTTAATTATTGATGTTCTCAGAAACTGTGCATGCCTCAGAGCTGTGAAGACAGCGAGAAACCGCGGTCCCTATGGAGTACACGGATAGCATACACCCATGACTGCATTTTAGATTTGCATTTGTTTTCTAACAACTTCAAATTACGTGCCATTTTGCTTCATTATAGATGCATATCATATGCGCTTAATTGGCTTTTGTGGGACTTCAAAAACACTGCAGGGTCCATTTCCAAAATGACTAACAAAAAAAAAAGAGGACAGAATAGATTTAGTGTGAAAGAAAAGAGAAGTGATTGCTTGCTTCAAAGGGCTTCTGTGCTCAGAAATCATTTATACAGAATGAAAAAAATCTATTGATAGACCTGACAAAATACAAGATGCAATGCTATGTGGTTCCACTCGAAACAAAGCCAAAAAAAGTTCAAAATGACATTTGAAACCAAAACTATTCAATATGAAGGTCAGGTGAGGATTCCTGAGTTTCTACTTGTAAACAGCATTAAAACTGAACTTGATTGTCAACGGCAATAAAATTACTATGCTGACAATTGTTAAAGTCCCTCTGGCTAAAACTGTACGCCAGCACTGCTGGTATTGTTTCAGTTTTTACATTGGTGTGTATATATATATATATATATATATATAAATAATTTTTCTTTGTGTCACTTATACAAGTATCTAACGATCTAATATATATACAGTATATATATATATATATACACATACTGTATTACTATTCAAAATAACAGCTTTCTATCTGAATTAATTTTAAAATGTAACTTATTCTTGTGATCAAAGCTTAATTTTCAGCATCATTACTCCAGTGTTCAGATTCTAATATGCTGATTTGTTGTTCAAGAAACATTTTATTATTATTATTATTATTATTTAAAACAGTGGAGTACATTTTTTCAGGATTCTTTGATGAATAGAAAGATCGAAAGAGCAGCATTTCAACATAATAATAATAATAATAATAATAATACAGATTTGAGCAGCAAATCAGAATATTAGAATGATTTCTGAAGGATCATATGACTGGAGTAATGATGCTAAAAATTCAGCTTTGAAACCACAGGAATAAATTACATTTTAAAATATATTCAAATAGAAAACAGTTATTTTAAATAGTAAAAATGTTTCACAATATTACTGCTTTTGGATCAAATAAATACAGGGTTGGTGATCAGAAGAGAATTCTTTAAAAGCATTAAAAATCTTACTGTTTGTGATCAATGTCAGTATATCACTTATAAAATTATATTAAAATAATATATAATAATAGTATATAACATCTGTAATATAATTTTAAGATAAAAATAGGCAACTTTAATTTTAATTACATCTGCATTACTCCATTTGGGATTTAAAATGTTTAATTCATACAAAAGGGGGGGGGAAAAAAGTCAAATATGCATTTAATATCCATAAACCTATTTTTTTGGAAAGGAAATAAGGTGAAATGGGGGCAGTCAAAGCAATAACATGCTCTGAAAAGATAGGCAAATTTGTCCTCAGAAACTTCCAGGCAGGCTCCCAGTGTCGTATCATCTCGATTTTAAGCTCTCAACTTTTCAGCAAAAAGGCCTCAAAAGTACAGAGGGCTGTTTAATCAGCAGCAGTGATGGATGAGCCACAAGTCTTCACCACACTTGGGACGAACCAGCGAACATGAAGCAGAGACACTAGGACAGCCTTCGCTCCGTGGACAAATTACACTCCCATGTTACAATGCGTGTCAGATGACACTCGCGTCAGCTCTCATACAATGAGACGCCAATTGTATTAGCCAGGTGATAAAAGAGTATCTCTGGGTGAGCGCCATCCAAACCCAGGAGTGTCTGGGAAAATTACTCCTTGACATCTTGTCGTGTTATGTATTAGGCGGCAATAAACCCCTCCTGATATGCTGCCAGTGCTGGGGTGCAGAGGAGGTGGAGGGAACCAATCATACGCCTCGTTTGGGGAGATAACGTGGAAATGTCTGCATTTTGTTAATCTGCCAGTGACTCGAAAAATCTGATTTCTCCAATTGGTCAAGACTAGCTACTGTAAAACATCCATTTCAAAACATTCAAAAGTGGGATGCAAACAAAAGAAGTCCAATAATTTGCTCTTTCATAAACATCCAAAGAAGAAATCGTTCGTATTGCTAGATAGAATGTTTTAAACATCCAGTTCATCTGCAGGTCATTGAAGAGGGAAAAGCACAACCAAGTGCGAAATTCAGCCTTTGTGTGTCTAACTATTCAGACTCATCTTGACTGAGAAACCACTAAATGACTATCAGCAAAAGTGGTCCTGACAGAACAGACAGAAAAACCCGAGTGAAAGACTTTTGTGCCTGTCTACACAAGAGACCGCTGTAATCTGTTTACAGATCGACAGCGACTAGGAGTTATTAAACAGACTGACGGGAACTTCTGATTAATCTGTTGCAAATTTGCGTCATACAAAAATCTAAATGGCAACCCAGAAGAAACTCATTTCTTAGAAGCAGCTCTTTCAAAGATTAAGAGACGTTTTCAGCAAAGAAACAGTTCACCTAAAATGAAAAATCTGTCATCATTATTTGTTTCAAAAAAAGCTGCTTCTTTAACTTTGTGCATTGCTATGTTCCGGGGGTTGATTTTTATTAAAACTAAAAGATTTTAACAATTTTCTTTTTTCTTTCTTTTTATATAAAGTTTTTTTTTTTTTTTTTTACCAGGCTATGATTTAAAAAAAAAAAATCAGTTATACAATAATTATGTTCAAGACTATGATACAAATGTCTTGTAGGAGTTAGGCATTTTATAAAAAAAAAAAAGAAAGAAAAGTTAAAAATGTCATTTTCACCACTGTCATTACATAACAGAATGTTATTAAATATAGCAAATAAAATACACATACTTACACATAAACTTTGAAAAGAAAATGTCACTTGTGAGCTGATTTCTTTTTTTTATATTAAATACTTTTTTTCTACATTTCAAGTTGAAATTATGCAAAATAAATTGAGAAAATATGATTTAATTGTGTGCGTTTAGGATACATAAAATGCTTGAATTTAGCCCTAATGAGCCAAAGAGTCTCTCATTTTATACTAAAAAAAGTTTCCAAAACTAACAGTAATTTCCATCATCATCATTTCCATCACAGAATGTTAATTTTCACAAAATAAGAAGCTTTTTATTTAAAACTCCACATGGCCAAAAGTGCTCATAGTTGAAGAAACAGCAGTAACTTTCTTCATGCCTTGGAACACAGAAGAAATATATTTTGCAGATTATCCAGCATGCTTTTTCATAATGGCGACTGACTATTATTTTCAGCAAACTTCGAGACTTAAATTTCGACTGAGGTCTCTTTGGTGATTTGTCTGTCCTATAGGAAATAATACAAGCCCAACTCAAAAGAGCAAATCAGGGCAACAGATACTTCATGAAAACCTCTGCATGGCTGACTGAGGTGTTAAGCAGTGTTGCGAATCTTTCCATTACCTCATCACCTCATCTCTTTATTATCTCTCAGTCGCTTACTCCCCGTCTCCCATCCCAGCGGACAAAAGCCACATCTGTTACACACACAGTGAGCGCAGCTATACAGGGATGGCACCGCTGAGGCTGGAGGCAGTAGACTCAAGTTGGCACATTGTCTTTCAAGATTAAATCACCTCAATGAGCTTTGACATGTCCTGTGCTGCAGTCTTTCCATATGTAATGCATCAACTTATGGTGCTCTTTTCTAAAGAACCAGATTATCTTCTCTCTCTTTGTGTTCACACTATTGCTATTTAAAGGAATAGTTCACCCAAAAATGAAAATTGTGTCATTTGCCCGCCCTCATGTGGCTCCAGTAGTTCCGTTCCCAATATGCAGAGTATGCGGTTTGTGTAATTGTGCTTCCTCCAGTCACCATGCATATTTTTTTCCTGATTCAGATGAAACTACTTTTTTAATAGAGAAAGAAATATTAATGATGGATTTGTTTATTACAAACACTTTAACATTAACATAAGTTAATTGATGGACTGGAGTCGTGTGGATTACTTGTGGATTATTGTGATGTTTTAATCAGCTGTTTGGACTCTCATTCTGACGGCACCCATTCACTGCAGATGATCCATTATAGTGAACAAGAGATGTAATGTTACATTTCTTCAAATCAGTTCCAATGTTGAAACAAACTCATGTACATGTTCGATGGTCTCACTGTGAAAACCCCCTTTTAGAACCTTTATTTTTAGGAGTGTATGAAAGCCAATAAGGTCAAAAACTAAGGAGCTCTGCACGTGACATGCAGGTAGAAATATAATAGTGGCCAGAATTTATTCCCACAAATTAACAACTTATTAATGGGCACAATTTACTACTCCATTCCCTTGACTGGATTTGGCCATGATTTAATATAAAATGCGGGAATGAATTAGAAAATTGTGGCCACAATTTAACAAGTTATGGGAACAAGTCTCTAATTCTTGCACTCTAAAAATGCTGGGTTGTCTAAACCCAACTTTGGGTCAAATATGGACTAACCCAACTGTTGTGGGGCTCCATACAAAACAACAACATTCAACCTCAGTGAGTAAAAGATGACACTTTAAATTGGGTGAACTATCCCTTCTATTCCACTTTTTCCTTCCAGATCTTTTTCCTTTGTGCATCTAGTGTTTTAAAATCCCAGCATTCTCCATTGTACGGCTTAATTGAAGTTCAATTCAAAATCTTTTTCTAGTCTAATTCTATAAGATATGCCAAAGCCAATAATTTCTGGGAAATTAGTGCTATCTTATCATTTCAGACCTTGTATTAGGAAAAAAAGAAGAGCTTTCTCAGGCAATTCTTCTGCAATCCTTTATCCTCCAAATGGTGAATTCATATTAATACAACTGCATAGAGCAGATGGTCCATTTAAGCAATTAAGAGGCTAAAACATTAAGAACCGGAATGAGGGTGAGTTTGGACAATGGGCAGCTGATGATCCTGTGCCACTGCATTAGCACTGATGGACTCAGAACAATGCGATCCAAACGTCATGCCCAAATGAATCACCCTCACTCATTCACAACTCATTTTTCTGGAGGTCTCTGGACGGGATCTCTGGACGCCCTTTAACAGATGAGTTGATTCAGCGGCAGAGAATGTAAATTGAGATGCTTCTCAGGTAGACGTTCCCCACGGAGTCCATCAGCGGATTCCTGCTCCTTCCAGGTGCCATGTAAGCAAAGCTGGCAGAATCTTCCGTTCACCCTTCTTCCCCTGCCCAGCTAGTGTCACTCAGGCTGTCAGAGTACAATACCAAGCCTTCAGTCTTCACCGTCGCCACTGTTTCCATCTGACACATAACAATGGCTGTCCTGGGACGTTCAATCACACCAGCAGCTGCTCTCAACCTCACAGCTTCCTCTCGCTGGCAGCTTGAGTTTTCTCAGGCTTCCTACTCCACCGCCATTTCTGGCTGGCTGATTCCCAGTGCAAGCAACGCATGGCAGGTTAATTCTGAAAGAAGCTCTGGATAGCATGAGTCTATCTCTCTTGTAAGTTCTGCCTAGAACAGAGGCACACTTCTTACATGTACATCGCAATCTTTCCATTAGTGAAAGCTCTACTGGGCATCTTGTTCTATTCTGGAAAACTTTACTTGAGACACTTGCAGGTAACTCAACTCTTATCCAGGTGAGTTAAATAGTGAACTGTCAAGAATAAGAACCAGTGAGGATACAGGGCTTTAACTGTTCTCATGCTAGACTACGGCTTTATTCAATGTCTCATAATTAAAGTTTGGGGTAGGTCATTTTTATCTTTTTAAGTCTCTAATGCTCACTAAAGTCGTCTTTAGGGAAAGTCGTGGCCTAATGGTTAGAGAGTCGGGCTTGTAATCAGAAGGTCGCCGGTTCGATTCCCGCACCAGCAGTACCATGACTGAGGTGCCCTTGAGCAAGGCACCAAACCCCAAATTGCTCCCCGGGCGCTGGACCATTGGCTGCCCACTGCTCCGGGTGTATGTTCACTACTGTGTGCATGCACTTGGATGGGTTAAATGCAGAGGACCAATTTCGAGTATGGGTCACCATACTTGACAATGCATCACTATATTTTTTTTTTTTAAGGTTGCATTTGTTTGATCAAAAATACAGTGCAAACAGTTATTTTGTGAAATAATATTACAATTTAAAATAAAGCTTTCCAGTTTTAATATATTTTAAAATGCAATTTATTTCTGTGATTGCAATGCTGAATTTTTAGCAGCCATTCTTCAGTGTCACATGATTCATCAGAAATCATTCTAATATGCTGATTTGGTGCTCAACATTTCTTATTATTATCAATATAAAAACGGTTGTACTGCTTAGTATGTTTTGTGGAAACCACTGTAAAAAAATTTTTTGAGCAGCAGTGTAAATAAGAATAAACTATTTAAATTAAAACTCTAAAATGTTTCCAAAAAAACATACATTCATATTACTGTTTAGCAAAACTACATTTAGGGTGCTTTCACACTTGATTTGATTGCCTGGTCCGAACCAGAGTTCGATTGCTTCCCCCGCCCCCTGCCCCCTGTGTCCATATTATTTTATTTGGGTCCGAACCACGGTTCGTTTGCGTCATCAAGCCAGCAGCTGTTCACCCTGTTGCTTAGTAACGATGGCACAGAAGGCGCCGACAAATTGCTTTCTTCACTTTTATATTTATATTTTTGAACAGTTGGTTTTGTTACCAAAGCTTCAGTACATACATAACAGCACTTACATCTGTCTAACTAATGTACTGAAAATGCTCTAAAGTATGCTGAAGGCGAACAGAAATGAGATATACAGCTCTCTGCTTGCAGCGTGTCAGTCATGCTCATCAGGAAAGTGAGTGAAACACACATAAACACATTTTTATCAAATAATGCATTATTAATAGCAGTTCACTTCCGCGATTTGGTACGATTGCGTTTACATCAGAAGCGAACCCCAGACCACCCTATTTAAACAGACTTGGGTATGGTTTGTGGGTGCGCACCCGAGTTCGGAAGACAAACGTACCAAAGTTTGACGTCAATCGAACCCTGGAGCACACCAAAAGTGCTAGTTTGAAAGCACCCTTAATGTGATGTGATGAAACCATTAGTACTTTTTTTTCAAATGTATATGGTAATGTAGGTAACAGTAGAGCTAACCAATTAAAAGGTTTTAGCTCCAGTATTTTTATAGCATTCTGTAGAAATTAAGTTTTTTTACAGAACAAAAAAGAGTGTAGGGTCTCTTCAACTTGCATAGCCAAACTTGGCATTGTCTTGTACATAAAGAAAGAAAGGGAAAAAAGGGAACCACAGCAAACAATTCACAGGGCTACGATATTGCAAACGGAGTTGAAATTCTAAAAGGAGGGCAAACTACCCTGTTAAGGGAATTAGCGACTTTAGATGTAGATCTTTAAAGCAGTACTCTAGGTAGTCAGCACAGAGGCTCTGAGCCCCAGAGAGTTGGTATGCCGCATGTGGGCCCTGTGAGGGTGATGGAGTGTGCGCATACCTGCGGCTCAAATGATCGATGCCAGGCTTCCGTGCCAGGCTGAGTGGAACTGACTCAAACACACCCAGCACTACTCGGCCCCTCTGTCCTCTCCGTCAACCCGGCCCAGCTGTGGTTGTAAAGGTGGGGTTGAAAAATGAGCAGAGGATGTGATAAGCTTCGCTGAATGAACTCCCAAGGCTCCTCAGCCTGCAGAAAAAGAGAGTTCGGCCCAGGCCCGAGGTCCTACGGGACCTGGAGGCGTAGAGAAGCGTGACACCACAGATACAACAGCGTTGGCCTTACAGAGGGACCTGGGGATTTCAAGTGCACTTGTACTGCAGCTGGAGACTATCAGACAGCGGTGAGACCCAACTCTCACACCCCATCAATTCATGTCTGCCTCCACCGATTTAAGCTGGCATCAGGGGGCTACTTGAGTTTAGTTTCCATATGAAATCTGGATCACCAAACTAACGACATACGTGGCTGTTATTTCGGAGGAACAGCATACTATGAAAGGCCGGCAGGTGACTACAGGTCACGTGATATTAAGGAAACTCTCAAGAGGCATTAGCATTCATTAATATTGGCCTTAGAGTCACACTGAGCTTGTGGCAGGCGGAAAACGGCAACCCTTACAGCATCATTAGAAGGCCAATGTGACTAAGAACTCGTGCTGTTTGGAAAGTAGGGCATATTTTTAAAAGACGCCCTCTAGAGGATTGGGCTTGGACTGTGAGCGTGAAAGTATTGCACGTTGGAAGAATGAATCTAATTTTTATGCTTAAATGGTCAAAATCACACTGAATGAATCACATCGACTTGAAATGTTATGTGTCTTAGTGATGGTGGACTAATTTTAAATGAATGAAAAGTACTGAATAAAAGTCTATCCAAGTTCGTGCTTTAGTGGGTGGGGGGGCGTTTAAAGTGTCAGTTGATGGCCTTTAATTTTTAACCAGAAATGTGTGCGCTGCTTTTCTGATCATTTAAGTTTTCCGTGTCTTTTTCCCGTGTCACTTCCCGTGTCTATTGCTTATCACTGATATTTCAAGAATGAATCCAGCATCATTCCCGAAACTTTGCATAAAGTTTCATTCAAATTCTGAATGGATTATAGCCTGGAAAACACACAAAGCGTGCTCCCTTTATTATCACTTATTAAAGGAATCACTCATCAAAGTTCATTTTGATTTCACAAAGTTCCGTTATAATCAACCGCTCTAAACTCCGCAATAAATCTCTTATTTACATCGTGTCTGCACTTAGTTATTCATGAGATGATTCACGAGCGTGCAAAACTCCAGCGCTTTCAGCGGTGAGTGAATTCTGAAAGCGTTTCTAATTGGCCATTGCATTGAAGAAATCAACAGATATGTCTTTGATTGGCTACATGGCTACATTGCTCAACGCTGCAAAAACACGTTAGATAGTTTGCCAGATATTTTTATTGCTTTTGCTTTCGTTTGAGGGTATTTAGCAACGTCTAGTACCCCCGTACAACCAGGCCTGGGCTGACATCAGAGTTTCCATGACTGATTGCCCCCCCCTCATTTGTCAGCATTTGTAGTATGATGTTCATTACCATCAAAAATACATTTGAATGGTTTCTTAAAACATTGGTTTTAGGGTTTTAGTAAATTTGCATATAACTGCACGGAAGTGTTTATTAAGTGATTTTATTTGTCACTGAAATCATGTTGTTTGCTTCCTGTGGCTGTACTATTGAAAGTATTTTAAAGGGGGGGGGGGTCCAATGCTGTTTCATGCATGTTGAGTTATTTACACTGTTAAAGAGTTGGATTCTCATGCTAAACATTTCAGTTTCAAAAAACGATTTGGACGTATAACAGAGTATTTCTGTGCCAAATACACACGATTTTCGATCACATCTCATCACGATGTCATGAAGGGTGGAACTCCTTGTATGGGCATTTCTCCCGGAATGGCACGCCCGCACACACATCGACCAGAGCGAGAGCAAGAGCATGCCCATCAACGCGCTTCATTCGGTAGCGCTGCACGGGACTTGCTCCAGAAGAATATCTCCAAATAAGTGTGTTTTTGGTTGTAAGGGAAAGATAACCTTGTTCAGCTACCCGAAGAACCCAGCGTTATGTGAACAGTGGATGCAGTTTGTTTTTCCAGGGCAGCAACGGAGCTTTGCAAGTGTGTTTGTTATCGAACATTTTATAAACAAGGCCCAGTTTGAAGCTGGATTTGCACATTGTTTGATACTGAAAGATGGAGCGGTCATGATTCTGAACTGCAGATGGTAAGTGAAATGGCATCAAATGTCTGTTTTTTTGGCAATCTGCGCGCAAGTGCTCGTCAATCTTTAGCTCCGCCCACGGCGCGCCTCCAGTAGCTTGGCTGATTAAGATTAAGTACTATTGATTAAGATTAATTTGAAATGAACCTGGAATATTCCTTTAATTCAGTAGCTAACATGAAGTAAGCAAGCACAATCCTTTTACAGCATTTATTATCCATTAGGTTGATGTTAATAAAGTTGAAACATGAATTAACTACAGAAGCCTATATTAAAATTTAATTGAAATGAACTTACATTAACAAATGCTCTAAAAAAGTTGTTCATTGTTACTTAATGCATTAACAAAGGATAATAAATGAATCCTATTGTAAAGTGTTACCATTTCTCTGACACCAGTGTGTCTTTGTATGCTTTTCACAGGCTAAGATCTTACCCTTTCTGTCTTGTTTTGTTATTCAGGTAAGTTTCCCAACCTTTCTGCCCATTGTTCTGAGAAATATGATATTTTGACACTTCCAAATCTGCTCGCTGAATTCGAAACCACACTAAATATTTATCTTCTCAGATTCTGCAGACGCTTTATCTAATGTTCCTGTATATACTGTTTTGACTGTGTAGTTGGAGGAGACATGACAATGAACGGACACTTTAAGAGCCTTTCATCTATTCTAGCATGCGCTGTTGTCCCACAACTCTTTGTGTCATTGCCAGTGTGTCTTCAAGCGGCCTGAATAATTCATGACACAGAACAATATCTCCTTGACTGTGATGAGGAACTTTAATGATGCTCTTATTTCTTGCTGCCATTAATGCTGCGGCCATAACTGGCAGAGAGAGAGAGAGAAAATTGTTTATAAAATCTCCAGCCTGTTTCATCTATATTTCATAACATTTTCACAGGGTTTGTTGTTGAGTCTAAGCATGCGTGCTGTTCCTCTACAGACAGCCAGGATGGGGAAAAAGCTGTCAGAAGCCAAACAATCAGTGTCTGTGGACTGAAACACTGCTGGGGTTTCATAACCTGGCCCAGAAGAGCACTGGACACCGTCACTTGACACTTGGTCAATGCATTTTTGTCCCGTCTGGAAGACACACTTCGTGACATGATGACAGGACAGGCTCTCAAATAGCCAAAAATGTGACACAAATAAAAATTGAATGTTTTATTTCTTCATACACATTCCTCATCTTATTGTGAATGATAAATCATTCAGCATTAGACGTTTGCCAAAGAAATAGAAAAAAGGAACACAAAATACCACACAGAAACTCTTAAATTACTAAACGAATTCCAACTTTCAATGCAGGCATTTATCGAGAGAAGAGAGTTTGGAGAACACAGAATGTTCAGGTTAAAAATTCATATCTTAAAGGAATTAAAGTAGAGATTAAGAAAAGGTTTGTTTATCTGCAAAAAGATTTCGAATAAACACTTTTGAAGTTCTCATTCCATCTGTCTCTTGAGTTACAGTATGATTTGTGTAGCTGTGCAATTAGCACTTGAAAGTTGAGCAAGAAAATCTTCCACTAAAACGAAATCCTAATGTTAACTTCAGGCATACAACACTGCAGCTCCTGACAAACCAGCCAGTCAACAACAAACAAACAAACAAACTAATCACTATTGGACTTTTGTAGTGAAAGGAGGAGCACTCTTACCTTGGCAATAGTCTCATGGAGTTTGAAGGCTGGATCCAAGGTCTCTCTTAATGAAGACTCAGGAGGGTAAAAGGCCTCAGAGAGAAAGAACATTCTCTAGGTTTGAAAAAAAAAGGAGAAAAAACATGAAGAATGAAAAATTAAAACACACCCATACAAGGTTGTCAGCATAGGTAAGTTTAACTGTCATAATGCACATCTGAAATAGATGTATTGGAGAAGTAGATCCCTGAACATGTCTTTTAAAGTCACGTTTCCAGATGATATTATGCTACATCCTTATAGTTTGAAGGTCACAGTAACTTTTTAGCACTGAAAATATATGCTTTCAAACAGCACCGACCATTTTCAGTCATCTTATAGAAATGGTTTCCTCGATCTTTTCAGCATGGATGTTTGCAGTGAAAACTGACCAGCCATTGGAAATTATTGTGCAAGACCCTATAAAATACACAAAAAGCCACTTTTCTGTGTAGCTCCTAAAATCCATTGATTAAATGTTACTTTTACTGATAATATAAAGCATATTATTAGTTGACATAGACCTTATGGGCACAACTTCACGTCACCAAAAAAAACACAGACCATGACAGCATCACTGAACTTAAAAATCACAGCTTCCCCCCAAAATCTCTCTTCTAAGATGGACCACATACATCACACAGGTCAGATTAAAGCCATACAATCCTGTCCCTGAAATATAGTTGTCAGAGTGCACCATAATCTAGATAGAGAGTATGACAGAATCTGTCCTGATCTCCTTCAGTTTTCTGAACTTCACCACTGAAGAAACTTCTGTGCTTCATTTAGGGAAACTGGTCAGGAGGAACCTACTTTATGTTTGATGATTATTGTTGTTATTGTTTAGCCTTTGCTTAATTAGTGTAATGCCACTTCAGAAGCTGTGAGCCGCTGTATCCCTGTACGAAAATATGCCAGGATAAAGCAGCCCTAAGCATCCTAATTGAGAGAATGATTCTCAAATATGAATATAATAAGAGCTCTTCTAATTAAGTTAAGCAAAAATATTTTGAGCTGTGGGGGAAAAAACAGATGCTAGCAGATAAAGTCATAACATTAAGCAATAGGAAGGCAAAATACTAAATCCCAAGGATATCAATGACTGAATAAGACAATTTTATGAAACACTATTTGAACCCAAGCTCTATACTCAGCCTGCAGCAATTTCTGTCTTCCTTCAATCAGCTCCCCCTTCCAAAACTGAGTAAAGCTGATCAGGAAGCATTGAAATCTGAAATTACTATTCAAGAGATATCTGATGCAATCATAAGCTTTCCTATTGGGAAGGCCCCTGGTCCTGATGGCTCTGGAATTGAATTTTATAAAAAAAATATGCAGACAAAAATGGCACCTCTTATGCTAAAGATCTGACAAACAGCAATTTCCTTTATCGATGCACTTTGCCAGTATTTCCTTACTTTTAAAGAAAGACAAAAAGAGACGGCTCTATTGCTCTTCTCAAAATGCTGCCTAATAAATGACAATAAAATTTTTAGTTTTAAGTTTTTTGACAGATTCCTAGAAGATTTCTGTTTTCTTGTAAAACATTCAATTCGAAAAGTCAAGGATAACACCCCAGCCTTTAGTTCGTCACACGGGTAACAAACACATGCAGTGTTTTCGTCCACTAAAAGTGAGCATGTCATGAGGCATCTACAAGTTGATGGCCGCTGTTTGTGTCTTTCTCTTTGTAGTGGCTGCACAGAGAGGCACAACAAAGACTGATTCGCATCGAAGATTAGAGGCATTACACCCGTGCCTGTCTTCCCACACAGCTTTTCATCTCACTTGAGAGCGGACACTGCTGTTTTGAAGCACAGTAGCCTCGCCAGGGGTTATTACTTCACAGATTGTGTGGCAACATCTGCAATATGTTGGTTTGGGGTGATCTCAGACAAGTTAAATGTCTGATGTATGTATCCCACCACTCTTCACCAGCCTGATGAACAGAAGTCATTTTCTGCACAAAGCGGGTCCTCTAATACGGGTATTCGGTTACAAGAAGACAATCTGGGCTTTTCATGGAGCCGTCTGAATGGAAACCGGTGATTTTTCTCAGAGATCTGTTGCTCTTCACATAGATAAACACATGGCTCTCAGGATAATAACCAAACCTCCAGACCTTGGCTACATGTGAATAGGGCTGTGCTTGGGTTACTGGGAATGATACAGTATCTCGGGCAGGTGAATTGGTTTCTCTTGACTGAGCGAGTAGGAAACCGCAAGGCTCACCTCGGGAAGGGTCTACAGGTTTAAATGTGATCTGACAGTCAAACCGCAACCAGCTGAGGCTACTGTACACCAGGGAAACCATTCCCATTTAATCTACAAACACAAAACGGCCTTGTTACGACTGGAGTGGCCGGTCCACAGGCAATTCTGCAACGAGCAATTAAAATTCAACAACCGCATATTACTGTTTAGAGACCCAATAAAATGTAATTTGCAATACAAAACGCTTTTCTCACAAATAAGATAATAAAAATTCCTGGATATCTTTATTCAGTCATTAAACCTAAGCAGCAATGAATATGTAAACAGGATCTATTTTAATCCCTAGTAAAATACCCAAACTTTATAAATAATTAGCTTAGTTTGTGCTGGACGTCTTACAGGTTCTTGAATTAAATCTTACTGCTTAAATCGTAAATCTTACTTCATTTTGAACATCAGCATGGATGTGATTGAAGTAGGGAAAAGTCACATTTTGGTCTGGTTTTCCACTGAAAATATTTTATAAACCTTGAAACATGATACTTTCGCAGATTTTAAGTATAAACAAAATTAAACAAAATTAATCTCACCCAGGACTTGTGAATGTGGGTATGAAGAAATAAATCATCTCTCTAATTCAGCTTGTCTTCATGTGCTGTGTTTGTACTTTAACATTTTAAATGATTAAAAGAAAAACATTACACTCCTATTCAAAAGTCTGTAAGTTGTTTTTTTTTAAAGAAATTAATAACTCTATTCGGCAATAATTCGTTAAATTATTCAAAAGTAACAGTAAAACAGTAATAATGTAGCAAAAATGTGAAGCAAAATCTGAAAACGCGTATCCCAATTTCCACAAAAATATTAAGCATCACAACTGTTTTTAACATTGACAATAATAAGCAATGCTTTTGGAGCACCAGCTAAGCATATCAGAATGATTTCTAAAGAACCATATGAAACTGAAGACTGGAGTAATGATGCTGAAAATTCAGCTTTGCCCGCACTGATTTCATTTCTATAAATGACTGTATTCAATACAACTCTTTTTACCCAGACTTAGTATCCACATTTTATCCAGCATTTAAATGATTATGGAAATGTAACAAACAACCAAAACGTGCGTACTCGTGTGTGTTTGAAAGAGAGAAATGGATAGAGAGGACTAGTTTGGCAGAAAGCAAGAGCTGAAAGAAATAATCACAGTCTCACTGTCACAGCAAGCGGGACACACGCTGTTTATGTAAGCTGGAAAATGAGGCTTTGAATGCGGTAATCAGCGTGTGGCTGGATATCTGCC
>JAFVLL020040858.1:0-10254 GCA_021397915.2 Tor tambroides
AATCCCTTTCTTGCCAGGATTGGGTTTTTATCAGCCGTTGCTTGTCATGAATTCCTACGTATCATTTGAGAACACCTCTATGGTGAAAGCTATATTACAAGAGCCGGTCAGTGGTTCGCAGGTTAGTATCAGTGATGTGGAGGAGGACGCAATGGATAGATATGTGGGTGATATGAGTGAGTTGACTCTAAGAATTCAGAGAGGCTGAGTGAAAAGGGAAAAGCACAGAAGGAGAGAGACTGAATGGTGCATCTGAGCTGCCATTTTTTCATCCCGCTTTACAAGAAACCCAGTTGAAACACACACCACCCACAGTTCTTGTCTCTCTCCTTTGAAAATGGCCTCTCTTGGAAACTGCAGCTAAGTTACCCAGAGGAAGAAGCGATTTGCAAATGGCCTCCTTGACTACTTCCCCTGAGCTCTCTCCTCAACAATGCTCGCTGCCCACTCCAGCTCCTGCTACGGGGGCGACTAGCATGATATGCTGAAGTTAGCTGCGAGAAATACTAAGTCCAAGGTCTCTGCTTTTTGTGTACGTGACAGAAATTGCATTAAAGTTTTCCTTACAACAAACCACCCTGAAATCTTGCAAGTGTGAACAGTTTCATTCAGTGATTTCAGCCAGCTTCTGATCATTAAGGAAGCACTTGCTTACTGAAATGTAAATGTCACACAGCATTTTACACTTTTTTGTAGCGAGAAAAAAACACAGCTGTTTTTAACGGTTTTTGATTCTGCTGAATAAATTAACACATTTTTGTTATATAATTTAGCTACTTACAGTAAACATAGCTAAACATAGCTAATATACCCCACTTATAGCATAGCCAGTAACAAAAGGGTATCTTATCTGTAGCTTGATTATAAAATATTATAAGATAAAAATGTGGAAAGCTAATGTTTACACTAAAAAGGCATTACAGTGGGTTTTGGACATGTTACCATGCTACTACCATGTTTTTGAAACTGTACAGTGACAATAGCATGCTTTTTGGAAAATTAGGGTACTTTTAGTACCACCCAAGTACTTTGGATTGCCATATAAATACAATGGGATATGAAAATAAGCATTCAGCATCATGGTACTACTTTTGTAAGTTTTACACTGATAACTCTGGGAAAGAGTAATTGGTTTCAGTGTCAGTGGACTATCGCTGGCTTCATTACCTGATACACTATCTAGCTGATATGAGTTAGATTATAGCATGTTCTCCAAAACACAATATGCTGTGTTTTGTCAAATGCTACAGTAAATCCACAGCACCCCCTCATGCCATTTGATATTACAATGGCATCTCTGGGCTGCATGCTTCCGTTGCTCTCTACCCAGCTATAGGAACATGCTCAGCGCTGCACTGCTGATTGGGGATTAGGCAGTTGTGGGAGACTTTGTCAACAGCTTTCTGAAAATCCAATTACAGAATATCATAAGCTGTACATGCATCAACCCCAGTCATAAACCCCCAAGGGGGGAAAGAAGTAGAAGGAGATTGTTGCAGCCATTGCCCTTGTAATACATTTCCTCTGTGGAGGATGCATGATGTGTTGGATATTCTAGAAGAAACGGCAAAATGCTACAACAGTGGATTGCAGCAAATGCTAACGTGAATTAACAGCATGTTCACATTCCTTATTTGTTGGAATTGGTGGTCATTATTTCTTCTGTGCATAGACTGTTTTACTTTTAACGAGGAAAGATAACATTTAAAGGTTATGCGTACAGTCTTTGTATGTTAGAACACTCTGTCCTATTCTTGTTTAATGTGCAGAGACAACTGTAAGTACTTAATTTGTAGGTTAATTTAAGAGAGTAGACACTATGACACTGTGACTCTGCTTTCAAAACATTGCTCTTTTTGCTGGAGTGGCTTGGTTAACTGATGCAATGAGTTTGGGGTGAAATTAAACACTTCATCTTCAATAATTGGATTCAGATTTCTTACCTAGATGCATTAGTTGTCACTTTTTGAAAACCAGTTTGGTACATTTATGATGCTTTGCCATTTTTTATGCTTGATAGCCCCACATATCAATTCACTTTCATTGAATGAAAAAAATAACAGTGTGATTCTTTAAAATGTCTCTTTTTGTGTTTCACAGAAGGAAGAATGTCATTTGAGATTGGACTGATATAAGTACATGATGACAGACATTGTGGAAGAAGTATACTTCATATATGCACTGCTACTTTGTGTAATATACAGTGTAGTTGGTCACACTGGCCTTGTAAAATTCTTCAGCACCTGCTATCCTGCTGAAATAGTGCTTGTAATCACTTCAACACAAACAGAAAAAGAAAAAGAAAAACAGTTTGTTGTGTTGCTAATATTCTGGTAAAAGTGACCTTTCTCTTTCTCTGAGGCATACAAAGGCTGAACATATCTAGATATTTCTAATGATTACAAAGCCATGATTCCCGGAACATTCTGTAACAAGATACAAATCAATGGAGTCTAATAAATTAATGCATTAGCCTCAGGCAAAGACTTTTTTTTCTTCAGGCAGTGATTAAGATTATATATATCCTTTTGAAAGTGAACAGGTTTCAATGTAGGTCATGAATGAGTGATTTGGAGAGATCTCTGTACAGCAATACAGTGGCAACATACAGTCGAACACGTATTGAATAATTTAGCTTGGGCTCTGAATTATGGATTTTGTTTTGCTAATATTGCTGAAATAAGACAAAAATGCAAGCTGCCACAAATAATGCAGATTTTGCTTGATTTTGTGTTAAATTCTGCAATCGTAAAATCTTACATACACACCTATATGTGTTGGTTAATATTATATTGTTCATTGCCATGCTAACATTTTAAAAAGCACATTATTTTTGGGAATGTACAACAGAGATATGATTACATTATCAAACATGATGTACATAAGAGCATTATGCTCTGTTTTCTGTACACAAGCATTGCTTAGGGTTATGAAAATTTCATTGCGAATCTTTTAATGTTGCCCATTAACATTTTCATAGGTGCCAGTGTGACATGCTCTACAAAGACCAGGACACATAACCATGATATTGACTAACTGATTAGTCAAGGGGGGGTGGGGGGGGGGGGTGGAATTGGTGCAGTGAGTCATGACCCTTGGACAGGAGAGCAAGACACGATGACTCTATTCTAAACCTTAGTGAGCTGTGTACCTAGACAGCATTCTTAAGCAACTAAGCACACTCCTGGCACAGACTCTCACTGAACTTGATTTATCCAAAAAAGAGTACATGTCTTAGAATTAAAAAAAATAATAATAAATTTTTATTCTAAGACATGTATTCTTTTTTGGATAAATCAAGTTCAGTGAGACCATATATTTTTGTATTTTTATGTATTGCAATATGTGTGAACACTAAACTTGGATTCAGCTGTAAGCTGAAAATACTATATAGTGTCCTGTGTGTGAGTGTCCATTCAAAATAAGTCAAGTATTGGGCTCCACTTTCCTCAGTATGCTGCATTTGTTCAATATGCAGTGCAAAGACCATGCAATGCAAATGCATCTGTTGTATTGAGCCAGTTTGTAACCATAAACAGCAAAACCGCCAAAAGATACGTTATGAAATATGGACTTTAGTTTTGTGGCCAGTGCAATAACTGCAGTGGAAATATACGTGTGTGCATGCAAGAGGATGCAGAATCTGAAAGCAGTTGCCTTTCAAAGACACATCCCGACTGCACGCTTCATTAGAAGGACAGGGATTCTTGTTTTCAGCTGGCATTTTGAATAAACAGTTTGAAGGACTTCACATGTCTCCTCACAAGAGCAGATACAATTACTTGCTCAAGCCCCCAGAGGACTATCTTCCTGTGAGAGTGTTGTGTTTGGAGGGGGGGAGGGGGGTGGTGTTTGAAGGGGTGGGTGGAATAGCAGAAGCGGTAGAATGAGAAGAGAAGAGAGAGAGGAATAAGGACAGGAGAGGACAGTGAATACCGAAAGCTGGATGATCGACTCTGACATTTGCAGCGATGTGCTTTAGGTCTCTGGGCCATGTACAATCATGGTGGCGAAAGATGGCTTCAAGTGCATGACACTGCGATTACATTATTTCAGTCCCAAACACAGCCGTTGGGATGGAGCCTTTTCTAATGGTCCTTATCATTTCAACACCAGTGGCCTCACGGTCATTTGGAGCAGTCAGGCATGTGGAAATGCATTGTTCTTGCTGCAGAGCTGAGAGCGTCCTGATTAGCAGAATGAAGGCGCTGCGTGTTTTGACGAGTGCGTGGTAATGAGAGCACTAGCTGCTCGGGGGCGAGAAGGTAAAGATGGAGGGGCTGAGGAAGGATCCTTCAGCCATTCAGAGAGCCGTTAACATTGCTTAGCACTGTTCCCTGATCTGCAATGAGCCCAGCTGCATGCCCCGCGCCCACCAGAGTAAACACGTTATCAAGATGTGACGTGACATGCTAGGACTCTCTGCGTAATGAAAAGCAATGAGGCAGTGCTTGTGCTTCAAAACAGGGCTCATAGTGACTCCAAGCACTGAGATTTGTCTCAATCTCGTGAAATTACTTTAAGGAATGAAGCAAGACCAGAGTACAAACACTACTTCACACTGATAAAAAAAATAAATAAATGTTCAGAAATGTTCAAGAAAGGCCTTGGTGTATTTACTCCTGCTGGGTGTCCCAATAATGTTCCAAACCACGCTCTTTGGATAATATTAAAGAGTTAGTTCACTTAAAAATAAAATTGCCTCAATCAATTACTCAAACCCGTAAGACTTTTGCTCAATTACAAAACACAAATTAGGATTTTTAATAAAACCCAAGAAATTTATGTGCATCAACTGAAAGTTCATTCACCCAAAATTTTGACATTTCAAAAAGTTAATAAAGACATCATAAACGTAATATTGCAGGGTCTTATGTTTCTTAACTCTTTCCCCGCCGGAGTTTTTGAAAAAAAAGTTGTCAGCCACCACCATCATTTTTGATGATTTTCACAAAAATTTCATCGCCCCCAGAATATTTTGTTGTATGAATATCTGAACATATCAAAATAAAGAAGAGAGCCTCTACGTTTAAACAAACAACAACAAAAATCAGTTTTTATCTAGTTTCAAGCGTTCTTTTTTTATCAACACTTGAATGTAGGTAAGTTTCATAAAAAAAGCAACATTTTGAGCAAAAAGTTGAGAAAATTACATTTTTATCAAATTCTACCTCTGGATCGTATTCAGTATGATGTCCTCCATCAGCACCCTCAAAGCTTCACAGTCATTTGCCACTTCCTGGATTGACATTTCACTCAGTAACATTATGCAGTTTTCATTTATATGCGGTTTATTGGTGATGATCGCATAATTTTTCATATGCATATGAGATCACTCGTTTCTGCATCTTCCTCGCCTGTGTTTTTGATCAGGACTTGTTCAGGAGATGTGCAATAGAGCCCTCGAGCATATAACAGTAAGAACACGGAAACCCGGAAAATTCTGTTTGGCGGGGAAGCATTGTCTCATGAGTGACGGAAAACTCCATGTTTGGAGGAGAAAGAGTTCAGATTTGTAGTCATAATCAGTCATTTGTCAAGTAAATTAAGAAATGAGGCATGCATATGAAACCTTTTTTTCATTATTATTATTATTCTTGATTTATAGTGTAGAATTGCAGTTGTATTAATGTTGCCCTTTTTCAAAAACATATTAATACGTATGTAATACTTGGATAATGATGCTTTTGGAAAAGCAGCACTACCTGTGTGCACTTTGTGCTTTGTAAAACTCAAACTTAGTCTGTATATCAAGTGATACTGAGAGATATGGTTTGAGAAGAGAGATATTCAGGAAGAGAAAGGTGCCAGGCCTGAAACAAGTAAGCTTAGGGAAACATCCAGATGGTTGGGGTAGACAGGCCAACACAAACAGGCTTTAGTTGGAGTTGAGAGACGACTGCATGCAGAGGCATCTGACATAATTTATGTATTTGGTTTGAGTTTGTTCAAAGCCTGTCCTAATAAGTCCAGGACAACTGATGGAAGGGAAGCAGCCAGCTCCTATCCCTCAGGAGAAATGCTGTGTCAGAACTGGACCAAATTAAGAGTAAACTGTGGGAAATGTTGAAGAGCAACAGAGCGGGTGAGGAGACGGGCAGCTTAACTAGCCCCTGCACAGTATAATTGTCACTCCACTGCAGGCCTGTTATCGCACATGTGTGCCAGAGTAATGCAGCTGTATGGATGACCAGCTGTTGAGCAATAGAGAAGACAAGGATTTTGGAATCACCAGTCTAATTAGACTTTTGATTATCGGCATAAAATCTGGTCCACTTAGTAGATTATTCCAACCAAGAACCTTTGTTGATAAGGTTATAAGATTTATATGATTTTCCTGTTTAACATCAGTCGCCTATATCCATATTTTTATGGATTTTTTATGATGTCTGCTTCCAATGTGGCACATATACTGTAGGTCAGGATTTTCTTAATGAGCAGCTAATGTTACTTTTTCATTTTTCTGGTCTCTTCTATATTAGCAGGCCCTTTAAAGTAAAGCAAAAATTGAGAGAGAGAGAAAAAAGAAACATTCTGCCTCTGAATAATTGTGCACATCGTGGTTGACTGACATGTCTATGAAGGGCGGGACTTTAGAGAGAGGTTGTGGTTGAAGGGATGAGTGGTCTAATTCAGAGGTTCAGTCTGGTAGGAGTCAGTAAAAAGGCTGAAATTGTTTAAAACACCTATATTTAGAATTAGTTTAATGGGCTTTTTAGAGGTGCTTTTGTAGCATTACCAATCATACTATTGTTGAAGTAAAGCAGGGCAGAGGTGTTAATGTTTTGTAGGAGTCCACTTGTGTCTACATGTGGTAACTAGGAATTTTTCACAGAATTTCATCAGCCAGTTGTGAATTATGAACATAAAAAATGCTGGTCAACCAGTTTGGATGCTTCTTCTCACATTCTGTTAATTTAGCCACAGATTGCATGATTTGTTTGTGAAAACTGTTGTTATAATGAGCATTTTTAAATATCTTTTAAGAGTTAGCATCTAGTAATATACAAATTCGTATTACTTCTTCTTGCATACAAAACTAACCATGTTGTTGCCCCTGGGTAAATACTGTAATAACTCAGATGAGCAGAGGTTCTCTGCAAACCGTTACATTTCTGTGTCAGTAATTGGATGTTATCGGTTCATAGAGATGTGCATAATTATGCTTCATTTGCTTCAAGTGTTTTGGGAGAATAAGGAACAGCCAATCAGACGTGAAGTTTTGTGTTTTGTTTAAGGCAAGAGTGTGTGGATGGATTCTCACTGTCAGACGCAACACAGCACTTTCATCTGCTGGAAATAATGCAATTATTTCTCCGCTTATATTCATGCAGTCAAAACAAATTTCCATGTTTGTACAGATTTTCCTATTATTGCAATTATTCACATGCCAACATCATTGGATTAGCATTTTGGACACTTTTTACTGTTTACTGTGTCACAAACAAACTAAGCACACTTGTCTTGCTCTGATTCCAGTTTGTTCGCAGTTCTCCAGAGGGGTGTACGCCATCTTCGGCTTCTATGACAAGAAGTCCATGAACACGCTGACCTCCTTCTGCGGGGCCCTCCACACCTCCTTCGTCACACCCAGCTACCCCATCGACTCAGACGTGCAGTTTGTCATCCAGATGCGCCCTCCACTGAAGGGCGCCGTCCTGAGTCTCCTGTCTCATTACAAGTGGGACAAGTTCGTCTACCTCTATGACACAGACAGAGGTAAGTTCTCGGAGTCACCTGTGGAACACCAAGCAACATGTTCGGCCTAGATGAGTTAAAGAGTTAGTGCTGATTTGAATTGTTTTTGCTGGGTTTGTAGCACATAAGGAGCAGGGCATGATGGAGGATGGATGCCCCATTTGAGTCCTTGGGGTCTGGATAGAGCGCCTGCAGTACTGGTGCAAAGGTCCAGATATCTCTGGATACATGATGAATTTAGAACTGATGTGCCCCAGTTCTGAGCGGCATAGACGAATTTGGGGCCCTAAAATACTTTACTTATTAAATAGCTCACCTTACTTTCCTAATACAGTTTATCTGCATTAGAACTGAACAGGGATATTGATTTCAAACAGTTCATAAAAACACATGTATCTATTTTAAACGAATGGCTCATCCAAATATGAAAACTGTGTCTTCATTTACTCACCCACAAGTCAATCTTTCCTTCATGGAAGACAAAAAAGACATGTTGTGAAGAAGGTTCACATTGCTCTTTCCCATACAATGAAAGTATTAAATGACCTGTGTCTCATGAGATCTTACAAGGTGGCAATTTCGTATGAATTTATACAATGTGAATTGTACAAAAACATATGAAAAAAAGAAAGCATGAAGGTGCACCCCTATCCCCACCCCTAAACATAACCATCACTGGGTGTAAGCAAATGAGATTTGTTTGAATTGATGCTAATTGGACACCAATTCACCAAAATGTAAATTAGTTACAGATTGCCATGAAATTGTGTTCAAGTTACAAAAAAAGGAAAAATACAAATAATAAAACGATTAAAAAAAAATAAAATAACAACTCGCACCCTGTATAGTCCAAATTTTCTGAAGGCATACAATTGGTTTATGTCAGTAACAAACAAAAACAAATTGATTATTCATTAAAAATGAATTCATGTTGCACCAGTTTGGAAATGCAACTGAGAATTGAGAGAAACAGCAAGATTAACAGTGACTAATGAGTTAAGTATCATTTTGCCGACACTATGTGCTAATCAGACACAATGTGATTTCAGTGAATCACAAATGACGGCCAATCAGAAGAGTGTGGCGGTGGGCTTTCTCTGCAAGTGCACTGCTTTCTCACACTCACTGTGAAATGGAAATTTACATAAATGAATAAAAATTAAACCATTTTAATATTTTTCAAAATACTTATTCAGTGACTGATTCAGTCTTTGTCATAAAATATACTTATTTGGTTGAATAGAGTTCACAGTTTGACCATTCAAAGTTGCTTTCAAGATCTGAGGTAAATTATCATGGATAAATTAAAAATAAAAAATCATGCACAATAAAATAGAAACTCAAATGAAACCATTTTAATATCATACAAAACAACAATTTCCTGACCTGTCAGCCACAACGTCGCTGAAATAGAAAGCATCTTTTGTTGCTCGTCACGTATCGCTGACATGACTGGTTAATGCAAACACTCTGATTAACAAATCTCGTGTCACAGTGCTGCATCACATCTGGTTAGGACACAGAGTCATATGACAATACTGTTATACTGCTTTGGTATGATTGTATTGTCATTCTTGAAGTTTCCAGCATCTGACACCCATTCATTTTAACTGTATAAAACAAAGCAGTGTGAAAATCCCACCAAACATCTCCTTTTGAATTGCACTGAAGAAAGAAATGCATGCGTGTTTGAAACAGCGCTGGGGTGAGTAAATAATGACATCGTTTGAATTTCATGCAAGTAAATGGACAATATGAGGACTGGCAGTAAAACAATAGGATCCTAAAATGCCTTTGTTACCAAATTAAAATTCAGGGCCATAACAGCGCCGATGCCTCATCACCCCCCTCCCCCGAACGCACCTGTTCTTGGGCCATGGTTTGTGTTTACTAATCATGAAGAGGTCACAATCTTCATTTGACCCAGAAGACACCTGGCCAATGATTCTGCTCTTCGCGTACTTTATAGATGGCACTGCAGTCAACTCCTCTGCGGCAGTCACAACATCTGTGCTGTGGTTTCGGCGTCGACGCCGCAACGCCGTTCCACCATTCGCCTTTCTGCACCGTGTCCTATTTAACCATTCATTCACTCGCAAGGAAATCATCATTTCCCATCGCTCATCTCAGACGGATTGAGCAATTAATTAAACTCAAGTGCTTTCTGTTGAGGAAATCTGCGATGAGTCAAAGCGTCTCATGGCGGCACACAAGCTTGAGGCGGTGACACTGGCATTTCGGGTCCCATTAAAGCCCGCTAGCATCCTGCAGTTGAGTTCACAATGGTTTTTCCCGCAAAACGCATCGCTAATTAGATGAGACACAGAGCTAGCTCAGAGAGCTCAATGATCCCCCCTCCTTCCCATCCCAATGTGTCCTTCATAGCAGCTTCCGCCTGGATTTGTTTCACTGCGATTTAAAGGTCATTTCCTGTAAGTTGCCAAGGAGCTTCTCAGTTCAGTAAAAGACAATACAAAGAGCAGTTTTAGCATATCTCTCAAACTCCAGGACATGTAACCAAGGACATTATGTAAATTGATTGGCATTTTAATCAAA
>JAFVLL020040859.1:0-13680 GCA_021397915.2 Tor tambroides
AAAAAAAAAACAAAAAAAAAAAAACTTTCATATTTAACATCATATTTAAATATATGGCTTTTCTGCCCTTTCATAAACATGACCAATACTTTTGGACTTTAAATTTACATATTGGGTTTTTGAGTATTCTGTATTAATGTACATATATCAAAAATAGAGAAAAGACTTACTCTTATATGCATATCTTGAAAGAAGATGAGGAGCGTCTGTCTAATTAGTTGAAACTCTCCACCAGATAAAGGTGTATAGATCTAGGAGTTACAAGCAAAATACACTTTCAAAGCTGACAATTATATATTAATATTAATATTTAATTTGAGTTTTAAATATTAACATTATATATTATTATTATCAAATATACAACAATTAAAAATATGTAATAATAAATAATATCAACACCAATATGAAATAATATTACATTAACAGTTACTAACAATGAATTTTTTTTTTTTTATTATATTAAATAATTGAAAATAAACCGAAAATGAAAAATACTGAGTAATAACTCCTTTACACAGAAACTGAAGAGACCTTGCTACCTCTACGAGTTGTTTGTTTGTTTCATCCACTTGGCTGAGGATGCTGGGAGTGTCTTTCACAAAGTCCCTGATGGCATCCATGTGGTTAAAGGACACAAGGAGGATGTCTTTAGGGCGAGGACACAGCAGGACTTGATACTTGAATGCCATGGTCATCAAATCATAGAGCTGCGCATAGAAAAGTAGTCATTACATATTTCATCATATTACACACCAGAGGGAGCCATTCAACACTATTTTGCTTATTATAACTCGATAATATTTAATGAGAATTTTAAAGTAAAGATCAAAATAGAATAACATTGGTGAACAGACGTTACTCTATAACTTTGGCACATTTCAAAAATAAAAAAAAATAAAAAAAACCCTGATCTGTTTACCATGAATACAGAGGTATTTGTAGAAGGTTCTCACTAGACAAATGTGCAAGGAGATAAAGCAAACAATTAATTCAAGAAAATGACAATTCATCTTTGACTTTAGTCTTCACCTTGTCCATACTAGCTTGGTTGAGTCTCATGATGGAGGCGTGAGCGAGTCGGTCGAACACTGTCCTCAGGGCCTTCTTGGAGTACAGCTCCTGAGGTTTGAACAGCTCCTCCAGGAACTTCTTATTGAACATGGTGGTAATGATATCATTCATAACTATGACAACACAAACACAGAGAGAGTTGCAGTGAGTCAAAAGGAATTCTGTGCAGATACGAAGCTGAAAACCAAGCAAGCAGAATGCAGTCTGTACTGTAGGAAGCTGGTTTGCCAAGAAAGACAGATAAACAAAAATAACATAAATCAAAATGTAGTTAAAAACCAAGCTTTATTGTCTTGGCAGATGTTTTCACAGAGAAGCAGGCTGAAAACTGTCATCAAATGTTGACTGAGGAAAACACAAGTGCTACAAACATATACTGCCATATGGAGGATTTCATTTATATCTCAGTACTAAAAAAAATAACTGTATGAGTCTCTTGAATCTTTGGGGTTCTTATTCTACAATAGTAATTTTTTTTTTCAGGCAAAAACATAGCACAGAAACCCCATCTCCCTCTACACAGCGAGTACCTATGAGAGCTGGCATGTGCACACGCACGCTATTTTGCTCTACGACCAGCAGCAAAGCAAGCAGAATGTTAACAATACCTCTTTTTCTGTCCTCCTCTAGCCAATCTCCTACAGTGGCTACAAAGATTGCAAACCAAAAAGGACATATTTAAAATGTTCCTTGGAGGAAGTTAACTAAAGAGCAGGTAAAGCATAAGCTACATGTATTAACATCACAAGCAACAAGCGACTTAATCATGTGTTTAGACCTCTGTGGCATCTGATACCAAAGTGTGATGCTGGCACAACTGCAAAGTTAAGTTTATTAAGAATATTTCAGAATGCAAAAAAGACACAGGAAACCCTGATACAGGAACGTATATTAGACAGGAAACCATGATACTGACAAGCTGTTGAGCAAATGTAATTGAGCCACAGTGTTGCCTGCAACAGAAGTGAACACATGCAGACCATTTTGACATGCCAGTTTTTATAAACTACAAGATGTGAACTTACTGACAACCTCCACGGTCAAAACTTCTTGGGAATGTTCTTGATTTTTAGATATTAATATACAGTGGCCCTCAAAATATTTGGATATCTATATCTATTGCATTTTGACATTACACTATAAAAAAATTCATAAAAATCCATTTAGTTTCTTTACAGTGGTTTTTTTTACACTTGTAATTTAAAGTTCGACTACATTGGGTTGTGTTTTAGGATTAATGTAAAATTAATAGATAATGTCCAGGCAGAAAATAACCAGTACATCTTTCTTTCTTTCTTTTTTATCTCAGCATATTTTGAATAACATTTTTTATTATTTAAAGCCACAAAATAATTTTTGTAAAATGTTAGAAAAGTGTGCTTGTGCTATAATTTAACTTACTATATCTGAGTTCTAATGTAATAACTTATATTTTAAGGGTCAACTATATGTAATTAATTATAATTAAAATAGTTTTGCTTATTTAAGGTAAGACAGGCCAGCTGAACAGAGTAAAACATTTACTAATAAATATCACCATACTTCCCCAGTTGATTGATTTATTTAAAAACTTGCATTTTTTGTATTACTAATTTGCTGAGAAGTTATGTTTGAATGTGAAAACGAAGTATTAATTCATTAAAAATGCACTAATTTGCATAAATTTACATAACAGAAATCTGAGCATGGTATATAGCCAAATTCAAAATTCTGTAAGTAAGCCTAAGTAACTACAGAGATTTCTGGCTCAATTCATGAGAAAAAACTCAATTTGAGAAAATGGCCTTTAAAAATATGTATTGTGATTTACAGACGAAAATAGATAGTGGAATAAAATAAACACTTAAATTTGGATTTGGATGTTTTCCTTCCACTAGTCTGAAACGACATCATAAAAAGCCAAATAGCCTAAAATTGACCAGGGCATGGGGGAAAAAAACAAACCAAAAAAAAAAAACAATGTTTCTGTCTGTCGTGTCTTGCTTTAAATACTGTTGACTACAAAGAATGACATAACGTTGCAAAAAATGGCATGTTTCCTGCATAAGGCTGTAGCTGAATGGGCCACTGGATCACTGTATTCAAATACACAGGCTAACTGGCTAATTATGCACAGCAATATCAGATAATCCAACAGCTTCTTTAGAAAGATCATAAAACATGATCATAAACACAACGTTTATATGACTTGATTCATCAGCTTCATCAGTGGCATATTAGCTGCCATCTACCTTTCTTCGCTTTATCTGCTGGGATATTCTGAGCCCGCAGGCGCTGATCCAGGATGTAGAGCATTTCTCCACCCAGATTAATGAAGAGCAGAGGCAGCGTTCGCGTCGACATCCTCTCTGGAGATGGATGAAGAGCAGCTAGTATCGGGAAGCAATCACAGGTTGTCAATAAAAAGACGCGATCGGCTCTCTCTGAAGATCCTGCAGAATAAATAAGCGTCTGTAAACCCTCACTCGGTTGCCGGGTCACCGCCAACAACAGCCAATCAGAGGCGCTCGTACTGCTGCGTGCCGATGACGTAATACGTCTCGCCATGAAAATCGGGTAACACAAGCCGTATTTTTGTACGTTTATATATTTCATGTGTTGATGCGAAAGCATTCATTTGTGAAACAACAAAAAAAGCATTAGAAATCACCAGTAATCAGTAAATAGTGTAAAAAAAAAGGGCTGTTTTTTGACATAACATAATTAGTATGATTGATTCCACTGTACTTTTGGTGTTTATTAAATATGACTCACAGCTCCTGTACAGTAACATATTAATGCTACAGGTTGGCACATTTTGAGCATTACAGCAAAATTGTCAGCACATACAATGTATTAGGCTAATGAATATTACAAGAATTTACACAAAATAAAGACTTTTAAACTTCAGTAATGCAACACTCTTTGTTGACTAGGTAAAGAGATTGGTCACACTTTTTTTATTTCCAAAGAATGTGTTTATAAATTCTATCCTGGTTTTAATTCTCCTGCCTTTAATAATGAAGAGACTATTAATTAATGACAAGTTGATTTCAATTAATTTAAAAAAAAAAATCATATATAAAAAAAAAGCTTTAGACTGAAACAGTTATTAGTAAAGACAGTAACTAGGTCTCTCCATTCCTGATACGAATTTCTCTGGTCATTCGACATGTTTCAAATATTCCACAGCAACAGGTCATCAAAGCATCATTGCATATTGTGCCCTGCAGGAAAAAAAAGAGAAAAAATATATATATATAATTGTGTAATATGTACAAAACAAGTGGAGACAGCAATAAATGGCATGAATGATAATTCTTAAAAACGCAATATGAGAAATCCATTCCTTAATTTGTAGTATACATTACCTGTATTCCATAGGTCAGTCGCATGTGTGTCCTCATTGCAGCCATTCCTCCAGGTACACATGCTAGACATACATTTTCACCGTACTTGTTTGCTGTGTAACAGCTGAGAGCTATAGGACAGACACAGCCAAGAGCACCTAGACAAATGGAAAAATGCAGAAAATAGCTCAAAGATCATGGATTTTATGTTGACGACACACCACTGATAAAAGCAGGAAACTGACTAACACTATGAGTACTCCTTGGCTAAATATTAAACCACAGCTAAAATATGCCAGTGAACTGGTATCTTTGAAGTTCTTCAGAAGATTTGCTGACAGCTCTCAGAACTTACAGACAAATAGGTCACTGCAGCAAGAACAAAGACCGGTGCTCCACTCTCCAGTCTGCACATTTGTACCGTAAGATCCAGCACCGGGCTGAGTGATGACTGGGTTTGACATGTCAGTCAAATTGAGCAGTCCAGCAAAGATGAGAAAATGGCTTGAGAGGTTTCCTTCCTAGAAGAGTGACAAATGCATATCTATCAGTTGTTACACAAAATAGCACTTCCTAATTAACATTTATTCACCATTTTAGAAAGAAAAATATCTATTTCAGAATATTTTCCATTCCGCTTTTTGGGTCTTTTGTACTAATAAAGGAATAATTTGCCCCATAATGAAAATTCTGTCATAATTTACTCTCCCACATTCCATTCCAATTTGTATTATTTCATTTGTATAAACAAAAGATGTTTATACAAATCCTTCAGTGTTTTTTTTTTTGTCCATACAATGAAAGTCAGTGGCGTCCAATATTATTTTTGACCGCATTGACTGTTAGTGTATGGGCAAAAACAGTTAAAACACTGTTCAAAGTATCTTCTTTTGTGTTCTACTGTAAAATGAAAATCATACAGGTTTGGAAACTCATGAAGGTTAGTAAAAAATAAAAAATTTTGGTGAACTGTACCTTTAAAATTTTGTTTTACAGGACAAAATATTTTACATTCCCATACACATTTTGATGTGTAAAAAGAGTTTTTGTCTATGGAAAACAACAACAACAAAATTCTGAACCAGATCTACTTACACTTGTTATTTTAACAGATATTTATAGTCTATATACCACTAACATGTATAATATCTGAATAATAATAACGCAATGTAAGAAACTAACAGCTTTGAGATTAAGGTTAAAATGGGTAACACTTTATTTTGAGGTGTCCTTGTTACACATATTACATGTACTTTCTATTATAATAATTAATTATGCATAATTGCATGCAAGTAACCCTAAACCTAACCCTATTCCTAATCTTAACCTCATAGTAAGTACATGTAGTTAAAGATACTTAAATGTATAATTCCACTGTAACAAGGACACAAAATAAAGTGTAAACAAATAATCTGAAAAATGTACCATAATATAAAATAGTAGACTACAAAAAAAGTACCTCGTGTTCTTCTGAGCCTCTTGATCTGTGGCTTGCAGCTGAAAAGGAAGTTGTGACACACACCGACACACCGCGTTTGCTACTCTCGAATGCAGCGTTTCCGATTCACGCATATAAAGCTTCACACAAAGCGCATCAAGAAAGGGGGAGGTCTGAGTTGTAATAGGAAATGTGATCTACCAGAATTCTTAACAATCAATATATAATCTCACGAGTAAAGAATTGATAGTTTGATCTCAGATCATTCACCTGATTGTCACACATTTCTTGTAAAATGACAGAGTTCAGGGAACTGAAAGCAACCAAACCATTTGCACTAGCCACACAACCACAATGCATCAGTCTTGCAGCCGCCAATCCAAAACTCCTGAGTGAGTGAAACTAATATCATCAAAGTATTTCTGTGAAGTTATTCTGATATAATTATCAGTATTTTGAGGAATCAAGACCAAACAATGAATTTTAATATCTTTTATTTGGTGCAGCCAAAAACATTCAGAGAAATAAGTGATTTACCAATGAAGGGCAAAATAAATGATGATAATTTGATGTGGAGCATGAGGTTTCTGTTTAGTTTTTCTTTGAATGTGACCTCAAATGAGGATGTATCAGATTGTTCTTCTGGACTTGTCAGCACACAAGTCTTGTCAGCTGTCTGAACATCACTATGCCACAGGTCCTTGTGGTTCTGTAGAGGATGTTGGCTCCTTTCCCTTAGCCTCCGCTGCTCTGTGTTTCTCTCTCTGCTCTGCTTTTTGTTTCTGGACCTCTTGAAAGACCTGAAAGGAAGAAAATACAATGTAAACAACAGCTGAAACACAAACCATGAAATCTACAAAAAAAAAAACAACAACATTGGGGCATTTTGGCTGAGCTGGGCTGAGAACATTACCTTATTGCAGAAGGCCTTTTTGGCCAGCCAACGTCGGGTGACCCGCCGATAATATTCAGGAGGGAACGTGTATGTGATTCCAAGCTCTTGACACACCTTCTCAAAGGAATCATAACGAGTCCTTCTCAGAAACTTCAGCTTTTTCTTCCTCCTGTCGATGGCCATGAGCATCCATCTTTTGTTGGCTTTATCCTGATGGAATGAAACACAAGAGGTTTTGATGCTGTTGTACACTAATTTGTCTCTATGAAATGAAAATTCTATGTTGTTTCAAATCTATAAGACTCATCTTTTTTGTCCATCCATTGAAAGTCCACCCAACAAAAACTTTGACGTGTTAAAAAGTACAAAAAGTAATCCATTGTGAAAGTAATTCGTATGAATCAAGCAATTAAGTTCAAGTCTTTGCACAGAATTTTAATGGATGGATATATATATATATATATGATGCAAGAATATGAACAAAAGGGGTTTGGAACAACATAAGGGTGAGTAAATTATTTTTGGGTGAACTATCCCTTTAAATAACAGGACTAGGAACAGAAAGCTATGCTTTATGACATGAATGTGTTTACAATTATTCATATAAACTAGCATATACAATGATACATTTAATTATAATATGAAATAAAGTGATATCTGCAAACAAAGGATTCTAAAGCTTTTCCCACAAATAACTTCCGTATTTCATTTATTTTTGCAATAACGATTTACCAACTGCTCTAAAGTTAATATTATGGGTATGAAGTAATTTCCTCTCAAGTTCAGTTTTCAAGTAGTCACGGGGGATTATCACAATAACCTTGAACATATTTGCTAAAGAAAGATGACTAGAAAGAGACAACTAGAATAGATGTCTAAATTGTTTGTCTTCATTTTGAACAATATATAACAAGTGTTTTATTTAAAAAGTGTTTGTGTGTTTTGTGTGTGTAAGTGTCAAAATACAGTTTGGGCTCACTGTACACGATCGATAAGATTTTAAAATGTTTTTAAAGAAGTCTCTTATGCTTAACAAGGCTGCATTTATTTGATCAAACATATAATAAAAACAATAATATTGTGAAACATTATTACAATTTAAAATAATTGTTCTATTTTTAAAATGTAGTTTATTCCTGTGATTGCAAAGCTGAATTTTTAGCAGCCATTATACTTTAGTCTTCAATGTCACATTTTCCTACAGAAATCATTCTAATAAGCAGATTTGGTGCTCAAGAAACATCTATAATTATTACAAATGTTGGAACCAGTCATGCTGATTAATATTTTTATGAAAACTGTGATGCACTTTTTTCAGGATTCTTTGATGAATAGAAAGTTCAAAAGAACAGCATTTAACAAAATGAGTCTTTACTGTCACTTTTTTTATCAATTTAATGTGTCCTTGCTGAATAAAACTACTAATTTCTTTAAAAAAATAAATAAAAAATTGAACATTTGTGTATGATTCAATTACTATTGAACACATGAGCATATGCACAGGATATCCTGTTTCTCTGTGGGTGTTAATCAAGTGGAGTGGGAACAAAAGTTCTGACACCTTTACTAAAGGCCGACAAAAAAAGTCACGCTACTGAAGAGTTGTCTTTACCTTAGTGTGCTTGTGCAAGTGCTCCTGGAAGTTGCGAATACGTGCTGTCAAAATCGCCACTGTAACGCAAACAAGGACATTCCGCACGATTGAGTCAATTTCTGAGATTCCAGTATGGTTAAAACAGTGACTTTTTCAACTGTTAAAAAAAAAAAAAACGAGAACTTGCCCTTGACTTCTGTTGAGCTGCGGTCGTTCTCATCCCTCTGCACCTTGGCAATAAGCTGTTCCTCTTTCAAACGCAGTTTTTCACTCTAAAGAAAGACATTATGACAGATAATTCAATTAAAATATGATTTAACATCTTTTTACAGCTCTTAAGTCAATCGTGACTTACAAAACAAAAAGCTACCATAAATGCACCCCAGCTGAGGTTATTCCACCCTATTTTGAATTCTGAAAATATTAACTAAAGAATCAAAAGGAAATGAAAACTCGTACATGATTTGCAAACTCCAGCGTAAGCAGTTTCTTCACCACATCGTCTACCCTGCAAAGATATGACATAATACTGCTACCGTTCTGCATTCAGGCACATAAAGGAAGTCTGAAGAAATCATGTACTTCCTAATCCCAAACATACAATCATAATGTTTACACAAGGGTGAGTGGGTCAATGCAAAAACATACGATTGTGCAAGTTGGACGGATGCATATTCATGCTTCAGCATAGATGGATGCAGGTCCTGAAGCTGACTTGGGACTTCTGGGAAGAAAATAAAGCAAAGAGCCAATGAGTCTTATGAAAAATTGATATCAAACAGGCAGGCTATCAAATTGACTGTGTAGAGATTAAATTTTTTTCTCTTACCTTGTTTCTTTCTAGAGGGCCGAGCATACTGCCTCACTGGTTGGTTTAGGAGGATTTCATCACCTGAAACAAACAGTAAAGTCAACATATATATCAAAGTTAATCAAGAATCAATCAAGAAGGAGAACTTTGTTTTTATTTGATGTATGCTGTATCACTGCATGTCTGCTTCAATAATTATTATTATTAATGATGCAGAACGCTTTAATAAGGACGTGTTTAAATGTGTATTTGACAGTCAAAGATTTTATAGTCACTCTCTTCTGTACCTCAGACTATTTAATACACGTCAATGGTGACAAAGTGTCACCAAGGGTGGGGGTGATTTGGTTGGCCACATCCTTCCCGCACACCCACTCAAGGAAAAAAAAAAATGTCTGTGAGACTGTCATGATACATCTTGTCAAAAAAAAAGTTCATCATAATCATCATAGCCAGGTAAAACAGGACAAACTTGTAAAATGTTCTTACACTATTTATTACTTTTGCACTGTCATATCATGTAACTATGAAATGACAAGCACTGGATTCCAACACCCAGTTTTACATGTACTATACTGATGCAGTTTCTCAAATTTCAAACGCCTACAATAAATCTGTTTTAGACAATTATTGACCAACCATGAAGAAAAAGAGCTCTATTTAGAGATTACCAGCTTTAGTGGTTTGCAAGTAAACTTGGGGATAGTTTAACTGTATGTGTAGCTGATCACATCCTCTTACCCCCTAATGGTTAAATGGTATTATTGCAGCCAGAGATGCATTTAGTCAGCACATGAAATGATGTCATGTCAAGTTTTGTTAGCGATGAATATATGAATATGTAATGGAAACCTTTTCATGTGCTTTTCTTTGGATTTTATTTGTAAAACTTTACATGTGACTTCATACAGTCACCTACATTAACACTTGTAAATGGAACTATTATAGTTACTGTCATCATTATGTTTATTATCACTATTATAAGGTTTTCAAGTAATTATTATATATCTATCTATCTATCTATATATATATATATATATATATATATATATATAGTCTAAACAGATGTTTTTCCTCCCCAGGAAAGTGCACTGTACATTGGCCATGTTAATACTGAATAAATATGTCTAAAAAAAAAAATCATCATTTCCTCGTCATCATTTACTCATCATTCAAAGCCTGACCTGAATGGCTTTCTTCTGCGTAACCAAACAGTCGACTTCCTTTGTATAGACAAAAAAACACTGAGCAAATATGTTCCACAGAGGAAAGAAAGTCATAGAGGTTTGGAACAACAACATGAGGGTGAGTAAATGATGACAGAATTTTTTCAGGGTGAAATACTCTGTTAAGCATGGTACTACTTGTACTACTAAATTAGTACGTGTCAAAGAAAGGCTAAAGCAGTGACCTAGTTAACTCTGATTACTAAGAAAAAGACTTTCAGGCACTAAAACAATGGGTAAATGTTTTTGCTGATGCTTAAGACATCTGCTGTATTTCTATGCAAATGTGAGGGAGTTATAAATTCAATGCATGAGAATTGTGGTTTCACAAATCAGCCTGATAAACGTTTTAGGGTGTTAAATAACCTATACACCCACTCCTTCATAGTTCAAAAGTCTTGCGGGAATTGGTAATTCAACACATCCCCCCCCCACACACACACATTATTTTTTGCCCCAAGAACAAGAAAGCATGTGCGGGAAATAGAGTTGTAACCCTAGTGAAATATACTGGCTGCAACCTCTCTTGAGAGCTACAAAAAAGGGCCATGAACACCACACCACAATACTCTGTGGGACTGTCCCTTTAATAAAGATACTGTAAAATGCTTTGATAAAATCATCTGCTAAATGACATACACTACCATTCAAAAGTTTGGAGTTGGTAAGATTTGAATTGCTGAGCTTTTATGCTCACCAAGACTATTTATTTGATCAAAAATACAATTCATGGTAATATTGTGAAACATTATTCAAATGTTTTCTTTTTTAAATGTATCTTAATTCCGACTTCAGTGTCACATTATCCTTCAAAATTATTAGAATATTTCTTACGTAGAATAGAAATGATTCTTATTTTTCTTTCTAAACATTTCTTTTTATTACAAATGTTAAAAACAGTTGTGCTGCTGTAATTTTCATAATTGGGGTGGTCTAGCTCGGTGATTAAAGATCTAGGTTGATAACACATATGTTTCAAATCACAAAAAAAGAGAAGAATAATCATGAATCATCACTCTGCAGCGACCCCCAGTTCACTCCAGAGGGTCTTTCCCTGTAGTAAGTGTACAGTATGTTACTTTGAATAAGTAATCATCCACAAATGAACAATTAATACTAAAATCCCACAACAGAAACATAGATCAAGATCTCTAAAGATTATGGTTACTTCATAACCTGCCTGTCATCCCACACAATACATGCTTCCTTAGTGAAGGACATACTGTTAAGTGCTTGTTTGAGACAATCTTTTTGAGACAACCACCTAAAAAGGCAGCAAAGAACACAAGTACAGAACTAAACTAAAACAATACTCCCATAAGTACACTAATAAGACTACTAGTGAATTAATAACAATAATGTGGATGAGTCAAGTACTACAGGTAAACCAAAATGTGCATTGCAAATAATTGCAGTGCTTTTTCAAAAAATAAAATAATTGATTCTTGATGCATTAGTAGCTGATAATGATAATACTATTATAATATTACTGTGGGGGAGATTCAAACTATATCTCAAATAGTAAATGTACACCAGCCCCCCTAACAAGTCTGCAACATCAAATAAGACCCACAATCGTTAATTTTCTCACATTGCTGAGACGATAACCCACGCTTAGTCATATCGCGACTTACTCACACATAAGTGACAACCATCTAGTGCTTTTCTTCCCTTAACTTGTATGAGTCAATTTTTTTTAACCCTCTAGTGGTCTTCAGTAATGTTTTTACTTCATTGGAATGGTGACACTTAGTGATGTTTTTGGCTCTTGCCATGAGAACACACACACACACAAAATTGTCATGATTCTAGAAAGGCTAAATGGTCTTAAAAAATGGTCACTCGTGTTCTGCCCAGTCAAAAATTATTACAATAGGAAATGGATGAGAAATACAAAAAAAAAAAAAAGAACCCTGGACCACAAAACTAGTCATAAGGGTCAATTTTTCAAAATTGAGATTTATACACCACCTGAACACTGAATAAATAAGCTTTCCATTGATGTATGGTTTGTTAGGATAGAACAATATTTGGCCGAGATACAATTATTTGAAAATCTAGAATCTGAGGGTGCAAAAAATAAAAATATTGAGAAAATCGCCGTTAAAGTTGTCCAAATAAAGTTCTCAGCAACGCATATTTCTAATCAAAAATTAAGTTTTGATATATTTACAGTAGGAAATTTACATAATATCTTCATGGAACATGATCTTTACTTAATATCCTAATGATTTTTGGCATAAAAGAAAAACCAATAATTTTGACCCATACCATGTATATTTGGCTATTGCTACAAATATACCCCAGCGACTTAAGACTGGTTTTGTGGTTCAGGGTCATATATAGTATACTGCAGAGGTCTTCAACCCTGTTCCTGGGGACCCACTATCCTGAAGAGTTTAGCTGCAACCCTAATCAAACACACCTGAAGTGGCCAATCAAGCTCCTTAAGACTGCTTGAAAATTGCAGGCAGGTGTGCTGAAGCAGGTTGGAAATAAACTTTCCAGGAAAGTGGGTCCCCAGGAGGAGGATTGAAGCTCTCTGGTATACTGTATACCTTATATAGAGTGACACAGAGGGGGGTGGGGCTATTTACAGGTATCTAGTGGCATTACATGTGATTTTATTTATTTCCACCATAAATACATAAAATTATACATTTTAATTATAAATTTTATTTAAAATAAGAATAAATTATAATTTAAATAAATTATTTATGTCCACCAGATGGCACTAATCTGTCTCCATTCATTGAATTAGACATCTTTGCTTTTTTTTTTTAAATAAACAAGTGATTAATTTTAAAAGTGATGATTTTAACAAAAAGGCTAATATGTCTGAGTAACAGAGTTGAGTTGATTAAAGTAGCTTTTGCTAAACAAAAGGTGAATGACAATTTGAAAATAGACAGCTGTTATAGGATCATATAGGATAAGATCTACAGCTTAAATGCAGCTAAAGTATGCGGACATGACAAAACATAAAGGTCATATGACAAAACACTGATGATTTGATGCCTATTCAGTCAGGAAATGCCAACAGGTCCTAGCTGCAGCCTGTAGCACGATGACGTACTGGACTATATCCACTACGTAGTGGAAGTTTTACGTGCATGCGCTGTATATGTCTCGAATAAATTCATATTTTTATTTACATTTAATCATTTTGCAGACGCTTTTATCCAAAGCGACTTGGTGTAACGACTTAGTCTAAGTGAAGTTAACGCATACATGTAGCAAGGGTTTTTGACCTATACATTTCAATACGCGATGACCTACATTACATTACAATGTAAAAACTTTAATGTCTAAATTC
>JAFVLL020040860.1:0-25142 GCA_021397915.2 Tor tambroides
CAATTAAGAGTCAAGTGTGTATCGATCCGCACGTGTGTGTGTATGTGTATGTGTGTCTGTGTCTGTCTGTGTGTCTGTGTCTGTGTGTGCGTGTGCGTGAGAGTGTCTCTGTGCGTGTGCGTGAGAGAGAGAGAGTGTGTGTGTGTGTCTCTGTGCATGTGCGTGAGAAAGAGAGAGTGTGTGTGTGTGTGTGTGTGTGTGTCTGTGTGTGTGTGTGTATGTCTCTGTTTGAGTGCGTCTCTGTGCATGTGTGTGTGTGTGCGTGCGTGCGTGCGTGCGTGCGTGCGTGCGTGTGCGCGAGCGAGTAATTAATAGAGCTCTAGGGGTGTCTGGAAGGAAGTTCTTGGGGTCAAACAGGAAGTGAACAACATTTCAGTAAAAGCAGAGAGGTTCAGTGTCTCACAGCTGCATTTATCAAATTACACTAATTAGATGATGAAAATATATTCTGCTGCCAAGAGACGTCAGATCTGAGTCACAACTCCCTTAGTACTGTCATTCTGACCATCTCAACGTTTTCAAATCTTGCCAAAATAACATGTTCAATTAATATGGTACGACAGTATTGTCATGGTTTCATTTGGAAATAATCACATTTAAATAAAATGAAATAAAATTAAAATTTAATTATCTTTCAATAAGACAAATTAAATGAATAAAGTAATGAATGAATCTAAAATTAATGAATGAATCTCTAAACAAAGTTTAACTGACTATAAAATAAGAGCAGAGGCACAACTAAATGACAGTGAAATTCATTTCAGCTATTCATGATTGATTCTATGGACTATATCTCAAATTATCATGGTATTACCATCTGATGGCACCACTACAGCACATCTGTGTGTATAAACAGCTCTTCCTTAAGGAACTGATGGAAACAACAGAAATGAATCATGGGAACTTCATGTTCTGGGAAAAGGAGTGTCTGCCAGAGAAAAACCACTGGCACATAAAACGCCTTTAAAGTCGTGGCAGAGATCTGATCAAAGGTTTCAGAGGCCAAAACAGCCCATCACACACACACACACACACACTCTCTCTCACACACACACGCACGCACGCACGCAGGAGGACAGGAAGGAGCAGCAGTGGCTCATAACATACAGGAAGATGTTAATTCACTTCCACAGGTGTTCAGCACATTTCCTCTTTCAGCATTCCTCAAATCCCTCCACAGTCTGATCTACCATCACAAACCAATACAAATACACCAACACATTTACCGCTCATGCTCCTCAGCAATAAATAAAATAAAATAAAAATTAAAGTAAAACTAAATAGGTAAAATATCACTAAATATTGACCCTAATTGCCATATTATACATGGAGTCATTCACTGTTTATAAAATAAATAAATAAATAATTAAATAAATAAATAAATAAATAAAATAAAATGTGCATGGAGTGCATGGAGTCATTTGCTCTTATAAACTGAACTAAACTAAAATAAAATCATTAGTTAAAGTGCTGTTATTAAAACTAACTAAATATTTAAAAAATTTAAAAAAGAGAATTCAATTTTGGCAAAATACTATATACTAATATTAACAAAATTGGCAAATCATAGCTACAGGACCATTTGCTTTTTTCAAAGGCAGCATTTTAAAGTATCAGATGTGCTCCTGATGCACATCAATACTGACATTGGAAACCAACACAGTCAAACCTCTCATGTGTTTCACATGTGTGTCATTCATGGGGCTCTACCTCAGTTAGGATGCTGTCTATTTAGGGAGCACACAGTGATCTCTCGTGTCTCATTCTGTCTTTGAGATGCTAACTGTGAGTGATCAAGTTAATGTGTGTGTTTGAGGACAGGTGTGTGTGTGTGTGTGTGTGTAATCCAACAGGTTGCTATGGTAACCCCTCCTGAAGCGTTAAGCGCTGATCGCTGCAGAACACAGCCAATGAACAGATCAATCAAAATGATTAGCTGGAGTACAGCAGAAGATCACAGTTAATACACACCACAATTACACAGCAGAAACAACCCTGAGTGACAGAGCAATTACTGACCAATACACACACACACACACACACACAGTCTTTTGACCAACACTGATTAATCAGACAGTATTCAGAGAGCACCACATTGGTAACACACGCAGATACAGTAAATATGATACAATAAAGACACAGAGTGTTATATTGTGTCCTCTGGGGATTCATAGCGCTTTCCTAATAAGACATCCGTCTCCTGGCAACAGTTTCTATTAGCTAATTATTAACAGCCTAAAGGAGGACATGCTTATTTTTGGCATCAGCACACATTAAAAAGATTAAAGGGACGCTTCACCCAAAAATGAAATCCTGTCATCATTTACTCACCCGCATGTTGATCCAAACCTGTTTGATTTTCCTCTTCTGCGTTTAATGAAAGGATGCAGAGACCAGGGGCTGCTATGCTCAAATCATAATAATGCTTCCAGTCAATAATGATTAAATTGTGTGTAGTTTCTGACATAAAGCATCATAGGAGTCCAGAAGATTTGGAATGTAATGCAGATGAGTCATATGAGCGACTGTTATGAAGCTTCAGTGGAGATTTTTGTCATATTTGAAGCAGTGCAACTTCTCCTTTTGTGCCCCATAGAAAAGAAAGACAACGATTTTCAGGTTTGGAACAACATGAGAATGAATAAATAATGACAGTTTTTATTTTTATTTCCACACATAAGCTGTTTTTAACAAAAGAGAAACTAAGTACAAGACCAAAAATATTAGTATTGTAATTTTACAGCTGAACTGTTAAATAAAATTATTATTATTATTATTGTTGTTGTTGTATTTTTAATATTATAATTTTTAAATCAATCTTTAATCATTTTTATTTTTTTGTTATTTATTTCTTATGCACGTTGTTTTTATTTCATTTTTCTATTCTGTTGTGATTAATTTCTGATTATTTTAAATTCTTTTTATGTAAAGCACCACTGTAATGACTTGAAATGAATTGAAATGAGTTATATAAATAAACTTGCATTTTATATATATATATATATATACATACATATATTTATATATATACACACATATATATATATATATATATATATATATATTTTTTTTTTATTTTTTTTTTTTTTTTTTACTTTTACAGTGAAATATAAAAATAGGGATAATGATATATATGTAATGTTACCAATTATTACAATAGTAATATTTGGTTTCCGAAAATATTGGTTTGAAACATGTAATAAAAATTATATAAATGTTTTATCTGTTCACCTGCATGCCGTATGGCCATTAACCAATATCAGAGAACCACAAACGCGTGAATTTTTCATAATTTATTAAAATATAAACTTAAAATTGCAGAAGGTTCAGCCAACAAAAAAAGTCCGGTAATCCCTTAAAGTACAACAGACATACTCCCACATCTCCAATATAGAGTGTGTGTTTGAGCATGTGCAGTTTGACAGCAGATGGTTGTATGTATAAACTCCCCCATCTCTCTCTCTCACACACACACACACCAGAGCAGATGACCTGTCTCACTTCATTATACAGAGAGAATACAAATATACAGAGACACATCTTCATGTAGGTGCCGTGAAATGTCTGTTAGCATGTTTTAGCAGTTCATCTCTCACACATTCGTTCTCGCTGCTCCTCTGGGAGAGAAACGCTCAGACAGCACTGGAGGACGAGGTCTCTCTCTTCAGGGTGTTTACAGGCCCTCTCAACCCTGTTTGCTTTACGAACAACAGAAATGCCTGTTTTCCGCCGTCTCTCAGTAGTTTAGTCTGCTGGTGAACTCTGCTGATCGATGTTTCCTGCTCTCCTGAGAGACATATGAGGCTTCAGGAAAGCACTGCTCCCGAAGGAACAGATATAAAAGAATAAAAGAAAAGAACAACACTTGCAGGAGGCAAATGTGGGAAACAGTTAATGTCTCTAAACTCAGTATGAGCCCAAACAAACATATGCATTAGTAGGGCTGCTCGATTAATCGAAATAAAACTGATAACACAATATGGCTTAGTATGTTTATCAAATTGCAAAGGCTGCGACTTTTTCATTAAAAAAAAAAGCTCTGTGTTTCAGAGTGAAGAGCAGCACTGTGTTCATTTACACATGAGCAGCTCATGATCCAGTGTTTACAGCATCTCAAAGCTTATTATTATTATTATATAATGTTTAATTTTCTTGATGCATTATATTTACTTTAATTTCACAGTGAAATATTACAATAGTAATATTACAATATAAACTTATTTTGCTTAATACTTTTATTTTGTAATTATAACCATAATAAATACTATTTAATAATTATATTTTTTGGTGTTGCTATTTTTTATTTTATGAAATTAATATTACAATTGAAATATTTATTTTGCTTAATAGTTTTATTTATTAATTATAAATCACAATAAAATATGTAACAATATTTATTATTATTATTATTATTATAAAATATAATAATAAAATTAAATTAAATTAAATTAAATTAAATTAAATTAAAATTAAATTTTAAAGTCATATTGATATATAAATCACAAACATTTTGGCCAAATTGTGCAACCTTACAAACAAACACAGCAAAGCTGTACTAAAAAAAGCACAATTTTACCAGTGGTGTTTGTCAAATGTGGCATCAAGCATCTAAAACCACTAGCTGATTTCATTCAGCTTCATTTACATATTCATTGGTCTCTACATGTGGCCACGTCACTCAGCAGAGCGCGACTTGATTTTATCCATCAGGAATTGATTGGAAGGTGAAAAGTGTCTGCACATTATTCTTCAGTATAAATCAAGCAAAAATGTGAATTAAAAAAGCAAATAGGGTCAGTTTTGATTCCATATTGATATTCCACATGATGAGGTCATGTGACTGTTATTTGACATGATTAATATCACATTCATTGTGCTGTAGTGTGCTTCATGTTCAGAGCCGGTGATTGTAATAATCACACACGTGTTCACCACCGCTGAGGGGTTTGACCTCGCCTGATGGAGGGCCACAAACTATTACAAGCCTTTTCTGCTAAGAGCAGAGCAATTGAAAATCCATTCATCCTACACACACACACACACACAGAGCCTCCATCTGCAGTTATTGGCCCACTAAACAGCACAATACACACACGCTATCATGAGAGCCACACACACAGAGTAATTATGACAGAAGTCAAGAGTGTGTTTGAGGGACCCGTCTTAAGCACACACACACACACACACACACACACACACACACACACAGTGTTTGAACTGTCATTGTGCAGACAAGAGCTTGTGAAATTTCCTCAAAATGTCTTGTTTTTCCCCAGGAAAAAATAACAGTGTTCTGAAACGACATGAGCAAAAGTAAATTATTTTGATGGGACTAAACCAGTGATATTCTAGTACTATTTATACACTATTGTAGTATTTGTTAGCACTTTGAATTAGCTTTTAATATTTACAGTTTTTATTTTACATTTTAGAAATTTTCAGTGCTTGTCTTTTTTTAATATTTCTACTAATTATTATATTAATATAATGCTAAAATAAATTCACATTTTTTAGTAATTTCAAATTTAATATCCTTTTTCTAAGTTTTGTTTGTTTAATTTTATTTTATTTCAATTAACAAACACATTTTTTATATTATTTATTTTTATTTAAAATATATAGAGAGATTTGACTCACACACTCTCTCTCTCTGTCTCTCTCTCATATACCAGTAATGTTATTATTTATAATACACTGGCATATTGGTAAGTTGTAACCAATGTCATAATCATAATAATCTGTAGTAGTAGTAGTAGTAACAATAATAATAATAAATAAATAAATTATTATACATTTATTATTAGCTTAAAAGAAAAAAACCCCACACATTTTAAAATTGTAAAAATCACAATATCTATCAGAAATTGCAATTCGGTTTTTTTTTTTTTTTTGCCAAATCATGCATCTTTAAACATTTAAGTGATTCAATATTTAACATTAAATCACATTTTTGTTTCAGTATATAAAAAATAGCTTTTCTATTTAGCTTTCATTTATTTTTATTTCAGGTTTAGTAATTTTAGTATTTCAAATTTATTTTAATTTTTTCACATTTTTGTTTGATTTGTATTTAATTTGTATTCTTCATTTCAAATAAAAAACGATTTTTATTTTTAATAATTTTAAGTAAAATTTTGGTTACCAATAACAACACTGGACTATACTCAGGCAGGACTTTTCTCTGAGGTGGTGAAGTACAAGTTTCAATCATGTCCAAATCAAAAACATCCATATTTTTCCTCACACAACCGCTGTAAAAACGACAAAGGAAATTACTGTTCTTCTCCATTCCTCTGAGAAACACAATCCCATCCGGATACCAATGACTGTGAATGCAGCACTGCATTTTTCTCCTCAACGCTGCATTTATTTACACCTTCATCGAATCTACTGTAACTAAAGCTACATTTCTCAACTTTTCTTTTAGACTAGACGGTTACAAAACTTCCATTAATCATAGTGCACATCCGTTTTTCACACTTCTCTTTTTCTATCGTTCACTCCTCAAACAGGAGCGAGATGAACAATCAGGCAGAAACGACACACACACACACACAGAGTAAATCCTCTTTAATCCCTGACTGAACTGGCTCTCGGGTGGCCTTGACCGCTGCGCTCCGTCAGATGGCTCTTTTGGCCCTGATGTACGGCTCTGTTGGGCTGCCAGCGCAGATGCGGCTCTCTAATCAAACTATGGATTTAACGTTCTCCTCCTGAACACTCAGAGCACATCCATCCAGAATCAGGCCAGAAAAATGAGCCACGCTCACAATGTTTGAACACGCTGAGCTCTCATACGGTCCTTCACGTGATGCACTGCGCTCTCAAACGCAGAGAGACACTCAGTCACTCGCCTCAATGGACTGCATGAGAGCGCTTCATCTGAACGAGCAATTCAACGCTTTACAGAACTCATCATTCTGACGCTAAAATATCATTTCATCAGCCGCGTTTGGAGCTGCTGGAGCATATCAGCTGAGTTCATGTAGTAATGTACATCCAGAGACTTTCAGAGACAACTGTCCACAATACCCTAGCAACCACATAGCAACACACTAAACAGTTAAATACATTATGTACATAGCAACAAACTAACAACTGTCCACAATACCTTAGTAACCACATAGCAACACACTAAAAACACATACACCTTAACTGCATAGCAACAAACTAACAACCATCCACAATACCCTAGTAACCACATAGCAACACTAAAAGATGTATACACCTTAACTGCATAGAAACAAACTAACAACCGTCCACAATACACTAGTAACCCACTAAAACATTTATACACCTTAACTGCATAGCAACAAACTAAGTAAGAACTGTCCAAAATATCCTAGTTACCACATAGCAACACACTAAAAACACTTACACACCTTAACTGCATAGCAACAAACTAACAACCGTCCACAATACACTAGTAACCACACAGCAACACTAAAAGATGTATACACCTTAACTGCATAGCAACAAATTAACAAATGTCCACAATACCCTAGCAACCACATAGTAACACACTAAAACATTTATACACCTTAACTGCATAGCAACAAACTAACAACTGTCCACAATACCCTCACATAGCAACATACTTGAAAAAAAAAATACACCAGAACAGCATGGCAACAAACTAACAACCACCTGCAATACCCTGGCAACCACATAGCAACATGGTTAAAAAATGCAGTACTACACTTTAGCAACTGCATAGCAACAAATTAACCACCCACAATACCCTAGCAACCACATAGCAACACACAAAAAACACATACACCTTAACTGCATAGCAACAAACTAACAACCATCCACAATACCCTAGTAACCACATAGCAACACTAAAAGATGTATACACCTTAACTGCATAGCAACAAACTAACAACTGTCCACAATATTGTAGTTATCACAAAGCAACACACTAAAAACTCTTAAAAACCTTAACTGCATAGCAACAAACTAAAAACCGTCCACAATACCCTAGCAACCACATAGCAACACACTAAAAACACATACACCTTAACTGCATAGCAACAAACTAACAACCATCCACAATACCCTAGTAACCACATAGCAACACTAAAAGATGTATACACCTTAACTGCATAGCAACAAACTAACAACTGTCCACAATATTGTAGTTATCACAAAGCAACACACTAAAAACTCTTAAAAACCTTAACTGCATAGCAACAAACTAAAAACCGTCCACAATACCCTAGCAACCACATAGCAACACACTAAAAACACATACACCTTAACTGCATAGCAACAAACTAGCAACCGTCCACAACACCCTAGCAACCACATAGAAACATGGTTAAAAAGGTAATACACCTTAGCAACTGCATAGCAACAAATTAACCACCCACAATACCTTAGCAACCACACAGCAACATGCTCAAAAACCCAACAAACTATCTATTAAGCATTGGTGATTTATAATGTCATTTGCACCTCTAAGAGTTGAATGATGTGTGTAACATTCATTAATGGTGGCAAAGGTGCAGTAACGCACATCCTCTGTAATATCACACAGAAATCATTCAGAAATATAAGGGCTTGTGACTGTGGTTCTGGTTTCAGATGCAGATATTGATCGTTCTGAGGTGGAGCTCAGTAACACACACACTCATGCATTAATATTTAGTGAAGGTTAATCCTGAAACATAAACCTCTCGCTGGGCGAGACACATTCATTATGATTACAGTCAGTGAAGTGAGGCGTGCCACCACTGCGCTCGCTTTTTACCACGCATGTTCACCATCACACGCACTTCACATGGAAAAACCGCTCAGGTTCGGCTCTCAGTTTAACAAGCGTTTGCGTTCAGACAGAACCGAGTGTGACTGCAGCGCTATCGGCCCCACGAGACAGACACACAGTAAAAACCAAAGCCAGCGAGGCTCTAATAAAGCAGGACTTGGTTTGCTGCTGCGGCATTTTCCCACTAAACCCCAATTTCCACACACACACACACACACACACACACACACACACACACACACGCAGCTAATTAACTAGCTGGTAAAGCTGCAGTCGCTGCACTTCTGTAGCCTCACACACTTCACCAGCTTCATTCTGACACTATTACAATAACACACACACACACACTGATTAAAATGCCAGAACAGCTGGCAAAATCTTTACATGTAGTGTGTGTTATTAAACCGAGGCGAGTGTGTGTTTCTGTGTGTGTGCAAGATGTGATTTCATTTCACCTGAAGAGATTGAACACAACTGAAGAATCCCTGAAGTTACCATAGAAACACAATGAGGAAACACACACACACACACACACATACACACACAGAAAGGCTTGTTTAGGATGGACAGACGTGTAGAGCTGCATCCTACTAGACAAAACACAAGCATATGAGGAGACGTTTCCCATTTAAATATCACAGATGGAGCTTTGGCTCGACACAAAGGACATTATCACATGCATTTCACTACTATTTACCAGATAGATACAATTGAATATATATGGCATATCTGAAATTATTTTATTATTTTACTTTTAGAAACTGTAGAGACACAAACCATGAGCTAATCTGTTTCATGCATGTGCATCAGGTTGCACAAAGTTTGCATGGTAAACTGTCATTACTGTATTACACAGAGCTGTGTAAAAATATTATTCATTAATACATTTATTATAATTTAGTATTTATTAAATGCAAGGCTTTGCGAATTGACAAAACAGATAAATTTTAAAAATAAAAAAAGCTGATGAAAAGCTAGTAATTAATTAAATCACACGAAAATGGGTCACACTTTATTTTAAGGTCCAATTCTCGCCATTAACAAACCATTAACTATGACTTCTGCCTCAAACTCCTAATTTGCTGCTTATTAATAGAGAGTTAAGATTAGGTATGGGGTAGGATTAGGGATGTAGAATATGGTCATGCAGAATATGTGCTTTATAAATACTAATAAACAGCCGATATGTTAAAAATAGGCATGCTAATAAACAACTAGTTAACAGTGAGAATTGCTCCCTATACTAAAGTGTTACCCAAAAATGTAATGTAAAATTAAAATTAAAAAAGAAACAACCAATATGTAACTCCAAATAAAAAGATTTGTTTACCTGTATGTCACGTGACTATTAACCAACATCAGAGAACCGTGAATATGAGAATGTTAATAAATTACTGAAAAAATTAAATCCCTGTGGAGACTTCAATCCAGATGAGATCGACCGACAAGAACGTTTGGGAATCTCTGATTTTGTGCATTAAATGCGACATGATCCAGTGCAAAAAGAAAAAAAAAAAAAAAAAAAAGACAGACAGAGAAAAATAGATCAAGAAAAAAAAATGTAGGACAGCACTTGTGTCTGTGTTTAAAGGGGTCATATAATGCCATTTTTGTACAAGTTAATATGATTCTTTAGGGTCTAAATGAAAAGTTTGTAATATACTTTAATTAAACATTCTCGTTAGTATTGTAAGAAAACACTCATTTTACCTGGTCAAAAACAGCTCTCTGTTCAGCACTCCATTTCAGTGCATGTGGCTTTAAATGATGTTGTGACTCTGCTCACCCCGCCCCTCTGCTCTGTGGGGCGTGACACAACACACGTGGAGTGTTGCCTTGACAACAGTTGAAGGTATCTTTTGGCGGAAGAATGGCAGCCGGAGTTTCTGAGGACACTGTGCAACCATATCAATTTGAACCGGAGTCAAAAAAAAAATTTTAAAAAAATTGAACCGGAGTCGGACACGGAATAAGATGATGGCCCCGAAGAAGTTAGGCAATTAAAAACAGACAGGACGTTTCTGAATGGTTGGTTAATGTAATGTCACTGATCTATATTTGTATGTACTGGCACATAATATTACTTATTAATCAGTAACGAAACACCGTTATAAACCATCTACAAAAGTAAGCTTAATGTACTGTTACCACGTTAACTTTAGCACCGCGTACACAGTTATAATAACACAATAACCGCCATGGCATTGTTCATTACAAACATGGGATTATGAATTATATTGAGAACGTCGTGCATAGAAAACATGCCGTAATGTACACTTGATTTCACGTAATGTACACTTGATTTCACGTAATGTACACTTGATTTCATGTAATGAAAGTTAGTGTAAACTTTAGCTGCATTCATGGTGAAACATGCAAGCGATTAGCAAAGATTAATATAAAGGTTAATAAAACGTTACACTCACTTCTTCTGGAGGTGCAGCAGGAACACGAATAGTTGGTACTGATCCTTTTTTCAGGAGCAGCTTCTTGGCAAAACCAGCTTTAAACTGACCCTCGTTTATAAAGCAGTCTGGTGAGAAATGATTCGCGCGCAAACATGAAAGAATTGAGGTTGATCTGAGGGACTATTCCTTGACAAACTCAGGCACTGCTTCTTCAGCGGTTCTGATTTAGGAACATCAAAACGACTGCTGTGTTCGTTATTACTCCCAAGAACAGAACACCATGATCACACCATTCTGCTCCAGCGTATCAACAATGGCGGACTATGATGACAGCTCGCTCAGGGCGGGTCTGTGTTGAAACGCTCCTGTCAATCAACAATCGAGGGAGGGGCCTCCGATCTTGTGACGTCACAAGACGAACAGCTCGATTTGAGACAGGGGAAAACATATTAGGAGATTAAAATAAAAAACACTGGATGGATTTTTATCATTATAGGATGGTTGTGTACAGGCATTGCCAACACACATTTCAGTACAATCAACTTGTAAAAGTGGATATAGCATTATATGACCCCTTTAAAACACCTATAAATTATTACGAGGACAAAATAAGTTTTATTTATAATAACATCATTGATGAATAAATCACAATAAGAGCATGAACACGAACTAAGTTAATAAAGTCAGTTTTGATTTTAAACTGGCTTTACACACCTCAAAAACATTTGTGAATAAACCTTAATTTACATAACATGTCCCACTGCTGAAGATCATGTGACCTTCTCAGACAGGAAGTCACACAAACTAGCGTTATTGTTAGATTTCTCACACACAGTACAAAAAACACCTCAAGCGTCACCTGAGCATCACTCTGTGCTCTGTGTGTGTGTGTGTGTGTGTGTGTGTGTGTGTGTGTGTGTGTATAAAAGCTTTCAGAGGCCGTTCGTCCAAACAGCATGTCATGAATATTTCAGCACATCTGAAAAGATGACAAGCTTTCTCTCTCTCCATAACTCAGCCATCCTGTCCTGTCCTGTCTCACTCTCTTACCACAGACAGAAAAACTGAATATATTTAAAAGGTCAAAGAGGAAAGAGTGTGTGGCTAGTCTGACTCTCATCCTATTTGATTCCAGGCCTGAAACACAAAACACAACACACACTCACAGACAGACAGATATGTCTTTCTGCTTGACCTCGTGTCTGAGCGTGTGTGTGTGTGTGTGTGGTGATGAACACTGTGCTCTTTGTGAGATGGTCTCGAGGCATCCGTGTGTATGTTTAGGACATGACCGTGGGAACGTTCAAACAGGAGCGTCCAGTGGCATATGATCACCATGTGACAGTTGCGCACACACACACACACACACACACACACACACACACACACAAACACACAAAAACACACAAAAACACAAAAACACACACACACACACAGAGACAGAGACGGCTGTCTACAGCTGTGGTGACACCACACACCATCTTTATAAAACTCGAGCATGTAAAGCGGCAGATGACAAAATTACAACACACACTTATAAGCAGGGTTGAGCTGGTCAGTACCTGGATGGGAGACCTCCTGGGAAAACTAGGTTGCTGCTGGAAGAGGTGTTAGTGAGGCCAGCAGGGGGTGCTCACCCTGTGGTCTGTGTGGGTCCTAATGCCCCAGTATAGTGACGGGGACACCATACTGTAAAAAGCACCGTCTTTCAGATGTGACGTTAAACCGAGGTCCTGACTCTCTGTGGTCACTAAAAATCCCATGGCACTTCTTGTAAAGTGTAGGGGTGTAACCCCGGTGTCCTGGCCAAATTCCCTCCACTGGCCCTTGTCTATCATGGCCTCCTAATAATCCCCATCCACTTGATTGGCTCTATGACTCTCTCTCCTCTCCACCTGTAGCTGGTGTGTGGTGAGCGCACTGGCGCCGTTGTCCTGTGGCTGCCGTCTTAAGTTCTAATAACTTAGAACTTAAATAAGCAAGTTGCACTAAAGTATTAAAATTACTAAAACTAAATAGAACTAAAGCTGAATAATTTTTTTTTTAAAAATAATAAAAATGACAAAAGCTTATAAAAATACAAATTAAAATAAAATCTGAAAATAAAAAATTAAAGCTAATTTAAAATATTAATAAATGGCATATAAATAATACTAAAAAAAAAAAAAAACACTGCTAGATTTATCCTGGATCAACACTGCAACAAAAAAACAGTCCAAAAACAGTTAAAAATAGTCCTGATTACAATAAGAATCGTATGAAAAAGCACAACAAACTTCACTGTGTGTGTGTACCTGTTTTTTCTATCCTGGTGGGGACTTAAACCTGAATACACACAGACTCATGAGGACTTGTGTCACGGTGGGGACCTAAATTGAGGTCCCCACGGGAAAACAAGCTTATAAATCACACAGAATGAAGTTTTTTGAAAATGTAAAAATGTAGAAAGTTTCCTGTAAGGGGTAGGTTTAGGTGTAGGGTTGGTGTAGGGCGATAGAAAATACGGTCTGTACAGCAGAACAACATTACGCCTATGAGAGGCCCCACAAGGATAGCAGAACAAGTGTGTGTGTGTGTGTGTGTGTGTGTGTGTGTCAATCAGCCATCTGAACGTCAGCATGAACACCATCAGTACTGAAGGAGAGACGCTACTATGAATGAAAAGAAACTGAGCATTAACGGAGATGATCTTCTCTTTCATTCTTCTGCATGAGATCCTCTTAAAGCTCCTCTAGTTCGTGGAGACTGTAATTGAATTTACATCCTACATCACGAAACATAATCGGCTGAGCACAATGAACCTGACAGCTGTCAGAGATCCAATACTGCAGTAATTGTACTTCATTACTACACTTAAGTATTATTTTGGTGAACTTGCACTTATGATACTCAATCAGTACTGAAACTGAATACTCGTAGTCATTCATTGCTAAGAGGGATTAAAAAAAACATACTTTTTTCTCTTCAGAGTTTCAATTAGACATTCAAAGAACAAAGTGCTTATCACATGTCTTCACAGTTTAACTCTTCCCACTTCTCCAATATTATTCAGTTAAAGCCAGTCAAATCACATTGACATTTGAACTGTTCTGACATTCATATCACTATCTGAAACATCAATTTCAGTATATAAAAAAAGTAATTCACTTCAACTGTCTTAGAGTGAAAGCAAATGTTGCTTAAAAGTTACATGAACCTGTAATTAGTTTCTCTCTTCTGCTCACCAAGGCTGCATTTATTTGATCAAAAATGTAGTAAAAATTGTGAAATATTATTACAAATTATAATAGCTATTTTCTATTTGAACATATATTTAATATGCAGTTTATTCCTGTAATCAAAGCTGAATTTTTAGCATCGTTACTCCGGTCTTCAGTGCCACATGATCCTTCAGAAATCATTCTAATATGCTGATTTGCTGCTCAAGAAACATTTCTGATTATTATCAATGTTGAAAACAATTGTGCTGCTTCATATATTTATGGAAATTGTGATACATTTTACATGTCAGTATTATTTGATTCAAATAAAATTTCAAAAGAACAGCATTTATTAGAAACAGAAAGCTTTTTTCATATTATAAATGTTCTTGCTGAATAAAAGTATTAATTTCTTCAAAAAAAAAAAAAAAAAAAAAAAATCAAAAAATAAATGAAACAAGCACCCAACACACATCATCCACAAAAAGACTGCAAAACAACAGATGAACAGATGCTGATTGCCATAACATACACAGTGCCATCTGTAATAATCCATCACTGTCTAATCCACACTGATGAATCAGAGTAATAATCAATAATCATTCAAAGACAAACACGCCAGAGTGAATTAGTGTGTTCATGACGGAGTGTGTGTGTTCTCAGCCAGATCTCACGCTGAGACACTAATTACAGACGTGTAGAGCTCAGCACAACACACGCAAGACCCAGCAGCGCTGCTATGTGCACACGCGTGTGTAATTAACCTCCGCCGCTCCAATCACAGCCAACACTTTGAACTGCATGTAAGACGAGCGATAATACAGCATTCCTCTCTCTCTGTGTGTGTGTGTGCGCTTTGAACCAAAACCCGTAACTACAACCCAGTGTATTCCCAGAACGCATCATTCATCCATCTTTCATTATAATTGTCTGTTTTTACCATTTTATTGAGTCAAGTGTCACTATTACTAGTGCACAGTCATTTCATTTTGATGCATTTTACATTTACATTCATGCATTTGGCAAATGCTTTTATCCAGTTCATGCATTCCCTGGGAATTGAACCCATGACCTTGGTGTTGCCAGCGGCACACAGTGAGCTACAGCTGAATAAAATTTCTCCTGTCTGATGATAAAACAAAAAAAGGGGTTTGGGGTTGGATTATAAATCTCAATCTCTCCAAAAAAAAGAAGAAGAAGAAGAAGAAGAAGAAGAAAAAAAGACACGTGCTTTGAGGAATCATTCATGTATGGAGTACAAACTCAACTTCAATATTAAGTGTTAATGTATGTAGCTAATGTATTCTGGTTGCTTTTTAGTTATTTTTAGTACTTACTTTTAGATTACTTTATCTATCTTGATTTAAAATTGCCATTAAAAATACCATATTGACAAAGCAAAAAGAAAGGAAATATTCAATTTTTGTGATATCAACATCATAAAATGCATTAAAAATTACATTAATACAGGGTTTCCCAAACTGGGCTTAATGATAGAACTGCAGTGGGGTTGTGAGTTGATATGGATATGGTAAACAAATTAAATATTTCTTTTTTTTAGTGTTCAAGTATTTAAATAATTTATTTTACATTTTAATGATTTAATTTATTAGCTTTTTGTTTACCATATCCATAGTTCATAATCCATAAAAAAAAGTAACTGTAATCTGATTATGAACATTTTAAAATGTAATATACTCTAATTACAAGTACTTGATTTTTGGTATCTGATTACGTAATCCAGACATGATGTAATCAGTTACTACTCAGCTTTTAATGACAAAAAGTTAATTTACGATCTTTAACATACAGATTTTCTGCTGATTAAGGAAGAATAGAAGCCTTTTTCACTTTTTACAAACGGTTGTCAAAAGCATCATATTATAACAGAGCATAACATATATTTGTGTGAAAGTGCTCAAGCAAAACAGACACTATTTTTTTGAATCAGCACCTCAGAATTAGTAATAAACAAGTGATGGATTTTATTCAGCAAACATGACACAAGGCGGTGTATTAGAAAACACCATTCATAACAGTGATTTAATCTGTTTACAAGCATGCAAACACTACCAGTGACTATTACTGACAATATTATTAGAAAGAGTGAGCGAAACAAACAAAAAAGTGCAAGAGAGATCAAGTGTCTCTATAAACTCATCTGTTGAGGTCATGGAGGTCAATCCTGAGCTTACAGGAACTTCAACTTCTAAAAACAGCAAAGCTCAAATCAACCCTCAGGATTAGGGTCTGATGACACAATATGCATCAAAATCATTGTTTATATTCGTTTTGCTATATATTTGACACTGAATTCAGGGTGTGTGGTAAAAGAGGACAAACTAACACCTGCTATTGACACTCAAGACCAGAAAAGCTCAACAGAGGAATCCGCTCACAGACGCAGCAGCAGTTTCTAAGAAGCCATAATTAACAACATTATTACACAGAGAGAGGGGGGCTGGCTGACTTTACTGTGAGTTCAGACCGCAGTGTTTGTGTGTTCGGCCCAGTTGGCTCGTCCATCTGTTGTTGATTTGACCAGACTGAATCGTCTAGCGTGGTAAACCCAGACGGGAAGAGCTCAAGACGGGTTCCTCGTGCCCAGACGTGCCCTCTGTTGCGACGCTCCAGAGCAACAGGACTAATCCAGCTTCAGCACTGCCAGACATCTACCATCTAAAACACTCTTAACCAGGAGCGACACAAAGCCGTTTCCAACGTCAAGTAACTTGACAGTTTTCACTAAAGGTGAAAAAGTAATCACAACAATTAATTTTCAAAAAGTTGATGTTTAACATTCAGTCGTGTGAAGCTACAGAAATGGTCTGTGTGTAAAGAATCTCTCAAGAATTAATATGGAAGCAACTGCATTTAATATCTTGTTGCTTTATGATGTTATGCCAAGTTAGAACTAGTGTAAGAGCCTGCTGACTCCTTGCAGGGGATACAATAAATCTGAGGTGCTTTCTGCTTTGAATTTATTAGGAATCAATCAGCTAAGAGTATGTATAAGAGTAGCTGTCAACTGATATAGGTTTTCTGATAACCGATATAAAGCTGATATATATGATATCACATTATTTAATTTAAAGATTAGCAGTCACTGCAATTAAATTTATTTCTTTTACATAATATTTACTAAAATAAAAATACATTTTACATTAAATTAAAATGAATGAAATTTGAAGGCACAAATCATTTGAAATTGATAAAAATAAAAAAACTGTAAAAATAACAGTGTATTATTCAGTAATTTATTCTAATTTATAACGTCTTGATTAAAAAATAAAAGTCCTGCTTACAACACAATTTATCGGGCAAATAAAATTGCCAAATATCGGCCGATATATCGGTCAAACACTTATTTTTAATGTACAAGCGGACACTGGCATCTGTATCTCGAATGTGTGGTGCTTATTTTAGCGGAACAAAAATATTATAATAAATACCAGTTTGCAATATCAAGCAGGCTGTTATGCTGCTCAATATTGCAAACTGGAATTTGTTATAACATTATTTTAATTTATTATCGTAATCATAAGCACTCCTGTTTGTATTGCAAATAGTTTTATGGTTTACTGCACTTCATTCTCCTTCTAGTTATTCAGCAGTGAATGAATCTCGCACATTCACAGAAAATAGCTTACTTCTGTATTGAAAATTAAGATGCATAAGGGAACATGAAAACATGCATGAAAAATTACGCATCATCTATAGTGGCTGACGCCCAAGATCTGAAAACCACTTTCACACCAGCCTATTAAACCAAACTCTAATGCTGAACAGATTTAGGTTCACAACAAAAGCCTAAATGTGAAAAGGGTTCTAAATACTACAAATAGATGAACCTGAAAACAACAAAAATGAAAGATTATTTATGTAACTAAAGACACACAGTAGAGGACAATGCTGTGTGAGAAGAGCACTTCTGTGACTGACTGTCACACACAACATTAAGATGCTGGATATTTCATTCACATCTTCAGTCCGTCTCTCAGGGATGGACAGAGTCTGTCCTCCATTTCACATCTCAGTGAATCCATCATGTGATGCTCCAGTGCGTTCTTCCACTCCTGCGAGCCTCCAACACACACACACCATGGTGAAAGCACCTCATTCTGAGCTCATCATGCACACACCCACCTGATGCATGCTGCACATTTCACACCTCAAAACCACAAAAATGAGCCACGATGCCAAACTACCTCTTGAATACTTGAGCCAATGCACACTGTTCTCCTCTAGCATCTAAAACACTTCAGAAATGTCTCAAGCTCCAGCTGTTATTCAGAAAGTCTTACAAATGACCATAACACAAGCATAAGTGATTCATCTAATGGTGAATGCTATATTATCGGGCAACGCCAATAATTACAAGATGCAAAATATCGGCCGATATTACCGATTATATTTGCTGATATTACCGATAATTCGGTCTACTGCTATACGGGGAACATGAAAACATGATGTTGGAGGTCTGAAAACCACTTTCCACAGCGCAACAATGCAATGTCTATGTCATAACAATGAAAACTATAAACAATGAAAAACACAATGCAATGTCTCCGTCATCTCCAAATGTCTGCTGTAGACATTTAAATCATTAAAAATGTACTTACAGTCCCAAGCACAACAACTGAACCTAATCAGCATTCATCACTGGATAATGACATGCTTTAGTTTTAAAGGCAGCATTAAAACAGCATTTGCCATTGTTAACTTTAACCAACAGTTCAAGCCTAAGCGATATCAGATGAAAAGCGGTTTCAGAAGCAGGGCAATTTGATAAATCTTTCAGAATATAAGCAGGAACATGCACTAAACAGGAGCAGTTTTGATTTCATGTTCTCTTTAACAGTTTTGTCAGTTTAGCTAGTTGGTCGATGGTTTCTATTAAATCTGAAGGAGTAGAGAAAATTCATTTGTATGAAAAATGAAAAACTTTCTTTTTCTTGGAATAATGTGTGCCAATAAATCAGTCACACATGAAGGAACTAAACAGGATTGGTTTTGATTTAATGTTTCCTTTAACAGATCTGTCAGTTCAACTAATTAGTTGATGGTTTCAACTTCTCAAAGCCCAAAATTCTCCAACATCATAGCAACTTTAAACAAATTTACAACACAAAACACCAATATTGCATCATAAACCTCTCCAAACTACCATTTTCTTGCTTTCCGCAATGTGTTAAGTCAACCAAACAAAGAGGTTCTCTAAAATGAAAACACAGAAGACACCGATAATGCACACCGAGTATCAAAAGACCATAAGATGTGAAACTCTACGACTCTTACCTTCTTCATTCGGCCATTGCGTGTTCCTGCGAAAACCACTGTGTTTCCGCGGTAATCGTAAGCAGCTACCGAAGTCATTCCGTCATCTTTGTCTACAAAGAGCGGAATGCCCTCGATAGTGCTGGTGCCCCCTAGAGGCTGGTTAAAATCCTGCCCGCAGAAATTATCGTCAATCTGGAGAGGCTGAAACAGAAAAACGGAGAGAGGGTTAGAAAAGGGACTCCACCTAAAGGTCAGTGGCTGGGTAAGACAGACTGTCAGGGTGGGTTTTCCTAAAAACAATAACAGTGGATGTCTCACACACACATAGACACACACAGAGCAGTAAGGTTATTTATCACAAAGATGACAATGGAAACGCAAGGTCACTGTATTGCAGGAAACCCTGGAAAGGGGACGTGAGGACGCGAAAGTTAGAGAGTGGGAAAAGGCTAATACATATATACAATACTTATAAGACCAATTTACTGTTCTTTTCATTTTCCAACAGTCTGCCATTTTTAAGTATCTGTTAGTTATGTGACATATACACTACTGTTCAAAAGTTTGGGGTCGGTAAGATTTTTTAATGTTTTTGAAAGTCCCTTCTGCTTACCAAGGCATTTAGTTAATTAAAAATTACAAATTGTGAAATATTATTACAAATTAAAATAGCTGTTCTCTATGTGAATAGTCTTCAGTGTTACATGATGCTTCAGAAATTATTCTAACATGCTGATTTGCTGCTCAAGAAACATTTCTGATTATTATCAATGTTGAAAACAGATGTGCTGCCAAATATTTTTGTGAAAACTGTGATACATTTTATTTTCCAAGATTCTTTGATAAATAGAAAGCTCAAAAGAACATTATAAATGTTTTACTGTCACTTTTGATCTATTTAATGCATCCTTGATGACAAAGTATTCATTTCTTTACAAAAAAACAACAACATCATTCTGACCCGAAACATTTGAATGGAAGTGTACATGCATAGACTTTTTCCCCATTCATTTTCACAATTTCATGTATTCACCATTTTTATACATGCATTTTTAAGTATTTTGGAAAATTTGACATTTGAAAAGTATTGTTACTCAACCCATAAAACAAATCAAGGAACTGGATAATTTAAGACTGTTTTCCATGGCTACTTTAAAAATTACACTATAAAACATGTTCACATATTTCAGTTAAAAAAAAAAAAAAAAAAAACTTAAGTTCAGTTGCTGCCTTAAATTTTTACATATAACCAACTTGGCTCTATAAATAATTCCAACTTAAATTCCATTAAACTGACTAGAAATCAAGTTGAATCTCATATAACTTATGATAAAGTTGAAATTGCTCAACTTATTTTGATGAGTCAAAGTAATGTAAAAACATAAGTTGCCATGACTTACTGATCACACCCCTTTTTTTAGGTTCCACGGAAGCATTTCTTACTTCACCTGACAGCTCATTCTAAATCATTATCAATAAACACAGAGATTCTGAATGGAATGTTTACTTCTAGAATCCTGTTCTGTTCTATTGCCAGAGTACAGGAAGTTCCTCGCTGATGGAATCACGGAACTCCAATGAAAGAACAGAACGTGAATGCTGTCCATTCACAAAATTCCATTCATTTTCCAGCATGTATTTTGAAAAAAAGTTTGAACAAACATTGCTTCAAGTTTTTAGAAAATGTTTAAAGGGCAAAATATTTTTGGCCAACTTGCCACACTTTACAGCTGTACCTTGGAAAAGAAAACTCCTGAAGTGAGCTAAATGTGACAAAACCTCCCTCTGGTCACAAACTTAAAAGGTAAAAATGATTCAAACTAAATGTTGTGAAATTTTCTTTTAGGGTTAGGGTTAGAGTTTAGGTTAGTCTTTGCTTTATATATAAACAGCAGTCTGTGGTATGTGCTCATTCAGAAGGCTAAGTAAACGTGTGTGTGTGTGTGTGTGTGTGTGTGTGTGTGTGTGTGTGGGTGGGTGTCCTCTAAAGCCGCCCAGGCACACATCAATAACCTTTCTCTCTGTCTTTCTCTTCACCTCCCCTTTTCTCTTTGTTTTTCTTTCTGTCTTAATCCATCCAGAAGAGTCTCTAGCTCACAGCAGGAAGAAAGGAAAGAGAAGAAATGAAGGAGTAAGGAGTCAGACGGGCATCAATTCACTTAGCAAACTCGCTTTTTCTCCTCTGAGCTAAAAACCTGATGTCAAGCAGTCAGACACTCGCACACACACCGAAAGCTTGGCTGGGGGATTTATCGCTTTGAAAACATCAAAAGTAATTTCATTCAACATCTTTATGCCATCATGAGCTGAGCTTATTTAAATATCAGCCTTGTGGAGTCAGACTTTAAACTATTAGCATAAGAAAAACAGCAGAAATTTGTACTGGAGAGATTTTTTCACTAAGCGTGATGCAATGCATTATAGAATTGCCTTCTTCGTAAAGATATATAGTACTATTCAAACGTTTGGAGTCATTTTTTTAATGTTTTTGAAAGAAGCTTCTTCTGCTCACTAAGGATGGATTTATTTGATCAAAACATACAGTAAAAACTGTAACACTTTGAAATATTACAATTTAAAATAGCTGTTTTCTTTGTGAATATATGTTAAAATGTAATTTATTTCTGTGATCAAATCTGTATTTTCAGCATCATTACTCCAGTCTTCAGTGTCACATGATCTTCAGAAATCATTCTAATATGCTGATTTGCTGCTCAAGAAACATTTCTGATTATCATCAATGTTGAAAACAGTTGTGCTGCTTCATATTTTTGTGAAAACTGATACATTTTTTTTTTTTTTAGAATTCTCTGATGAATAGAAAGTTAAAAAAACAGCATTTATTAGAAATAGAATCTTTTGTAACATTATAAATGTCTTTACTGTCACTTTTTATGAATTTTAAGCATCCTTCGTGCATTAAAGCATTCATTTCTTCCAAAAAAACACAAATATCTTACAAACACCAAACTTTTGAACAGTAGTGTATGTGATGCTGCTTTAAAATCTGGCCCAAAGCAGGCCTCTCAGAAGGCAGTATAAGGTCATGAGTGACTATTATGCCTTTTTGCATTTAGCATCAGAGCTCTAGTCCCACTGCTATTTCACACTCGATTGATGGCCGAAGTGATGCATTATTCTCTCAATCCTCATGGATCACACAGACAAGATGAGCATTACATTCACTCAAAAGTGTGTGTGCTAAAGTAATTACATTCTCTCGCACACACGAACACACATTCACACTTTACTAGTGAGGTGAAAACTAGTGAGGACTAAACAGGTTGCAAAGGGACATACCAACACGTGTATATGTGTGTGTGTGTGTGAGATGTTTCAGACTGCTGATTATGTGTCTGCCCAGGGCAAAGGCGAAATCAAACACACCACATTCCAGAGGGAGAGCGAGACAGAAAGAGACATGTGACTGTATAAACTATGTTTCGATTTCATGCATTAAACGAGTTTATATTAAACATGCTGCCTGATCTGATCGGCGTGAATCATTTGAGTAGCACCAGATTTTCAGCATTCTGTTCTGATGAGATTTAAACGGCTCATTTCTGTCCCTGTGAGTAAGAACGCATTACAGGTGCGGCGCTTCTCTCAGACATTTGGCATTAAAGAGGTTAATTAGCGGTGTGCTTAATCTCTGACGTCAAGCAGCACGCCAACAACAACAACCCAATTTAACAAGGATAATCAAAAGGAATAGTTCACCCAAAACCCAGAAAGTGTAATCATTTACAAACCATTATGTCACTGCAAACTCATTTGACATCCATCTTCAGGTCAGTAAATGACAGAATTGTAATTTTTGAGTGAATTATTCCCTTGATGTCCATTAAGAAAGCCAAACAATATGTCAATATGTTTGTGTTGCGGTTTTAAAAGCCTTTAGCTGATTTGAAACTGATAAAGATATATTTATAAAATGAGAAGGTCATTTGTTTAGAAACAATATTTTTAAACATGATTTACATTTTCCACCATGGACTGCGCTAAAAATGAGCAGACACTTAGATTTCCATTTAGATGGCAAAAATAAGACATTTTCTTTAACAGTTATTCAAAACTAGCATCTTAAAGGGCTTTCTGAAACAGAAATTTTTAGTGTCACAAGGCTCCAAAAAAAACTAGCATAACACTAGCAACTAGCATGATGCACTTCAATGAAACCTGAGCGTTCGGACTCACAGAGTGAAACTCGTTCTGCATTCAACCACTCAAGGTTGAAGAAGTTTTGTTGAGTTGTTTTTATACAACAATTTAAGTATTGTTACAGTTACAATTATTTGTGAAATAAGCCTCCATTTAAAAGCAGCACTGTAACTGCCATCAAATCACTTATTTACTAGTTAGTTGGATAACTAGTCAACCATTTATAGGATCTTCCTTAATTGTTTCACACTGTAGAATTGTAGGACTGAAATTTGGGCTCAGTTGTGTAAAGGCCAGGAATAACCAGGATTAAAAATGGCCATAAGCAAGGATTTAAAGAGACACTAAGCCAGTGTTAAGCACAATGTGAAGAGCCCATTACTATATATTTGAACTTTATGAAACAAAGAGCTTTCTAGTGTTGAAGTATTTAGACATCACACATTCAGCCACTCCAATCTCTGTTTTGCTTCACAAAAAATGTCTTTCATTCTCTATTATTCCACCCGCTTAGAGCTCTACTGATAGACTTTGAATATAAAGAAAGAGCAAAGATCAAACCAATTTGGAATGAGTCAGAAAAATAAAAATGGGGATCTTTATCTCTGAGTGCTTGGTTAAATGAAAGCCATTCTTTGCCACTGAAAGCCCCAAGAAAGACAGAGCGAGTGAGACGAACAGAGACGAATGAGGAGAGAGAGATTAAGAGCGAGCGAACGAGAGGACGAAAAGCAAGCCCTGGTCCCAGCGGACTCTGATGGCAGAGAAGATGGGATCAAGCCTCGCTAAACGAATTAGAAAGCATGAGCGAGAGAGCAACTCATGAAATTTACTCAACTCCCCTAATGATGTTCCTGTCTGACTGAATAATGGAAGCACTTGGGAGAAAGACAGCGAGAGAGAATGGACGCAAAAGGAAACAGGAGGTGGGTGACAGGAAGAGTGCTTGTGATATTTATATTCTACAACAATTTAATGACGTTAGACTATTAGACACAAGGTAATAGTCTAGGGCTTCAGGTTCTCTACAATGGTTGTACAGTAGTCTTAACCAGGGTCGTGCTTAAATTTGCAGTTGTAGACTCTACTACAGGACTTTACTAGGCCACTCCTTAATCAATGTTCCCTCTAATTTTTTTTTCCTTGCTGAGCAAAACTTTTCTCAGTTGGGCAAACAGTTCGGCCACAAGCAAAAACGTTCTTTATATCAGACCAGTATGTGCACACACACAAAAAAAGTGTGCAACTTTTAATTTCTAATGTGTTATTTAAATTTGATTTGAGCCTTGATGCAACTAAATGATGCACATTCTAGGTTACCAGAAT
>JAFVLL020040861.1:0-13402 GCA_021397915.2 Tor tambroides
GCTGTTCTCTTTTTGTTCAGAGAACAAACCAAACAATGCGTCTATTTTTGGGTTCTATTCCCACTCTCTGCACTGTCTTTAATCGTCCATCATCAGAGACATTTAGCCAGAGCTCACACATCTACCAACCAACCCACTATCAAATGGTTCTACCTAGCATCTCTGTCAAAAGTACATGTTCAAATGCCACAGTCAGCTGATCCCCATCACTCTAATGCAAAATAAGAGTATACAGTAGCGCAGATGCTGTTGCCAGAAAGAGAGTGGAGCACTCCTACATCCTGCTAAAAATGGGGAGTAATCACATTACACAACTGTAGTCCATGCATATAACACTAGGTGTTATTCAATACACTGTCACAAATAACAGAAACCATTTACAGTAAGGTTTCATTCATTATAATCATTACTTCAAGTAGTAGCTAGCATATTTCATGGGACAATGAACAATACTTTTACACCATTTATTAACTTAGGTTAATGTAGATTTCTACATAACGCTATACATTTTTAACATTTTAAAGTTGTGTAAATTAAATTTACATTAAATTATTATGAGCATTAAATAATGAACAATAGTATCTGAACACTACAGCTAATAAAATGGGCTGTTATCCATTTTTATTATTTATGTAACGTGCTTCAGTCTTTGGAATGAAGAAGCCAAAGACGTTTGTTCGTTATATGCAATGGTTCAAGGGTTCGGGGTCAGTAAGATGTTTCTTATGATAAACAAGGCTGTATTTATATGATTAAAAAAAACAGTACTGTTGTGAAATTTGATAATTTTGATACATTTTAAAATGCAATGTTTTTCCGACATGCTCCCTAACGCATCATATTAATTGTCCAATCACAGTCGGTCTCAACTTACAGCATTTAAAACTCCACTGAGATGAAGAATGACTTCCTCCATCTCTTGACAGACATACACAAACAAAACCAAGTGGAGGAATGTGAAATCTGGCAGGCCACCAACACTACTAGATTTTGCAACTCACGCAAGTCGAATGAACCCAGCTTGCGTTCCTCCCCCTGCAGAGATATCGAGGCGAAAGCTGATTGGTGTTCATTCCCCTAAACAGACCTGTATCTTCCCACCCGCTGTCATACCCCACACACATCCCATTAGACTGGAAGGGAAAGTAAACAGAGAGTAGTTTGTTCTTCCATTATGGCCGTAATTCTATTATGGCTATTTACTGTATCGATTCTCCAGTGGAGTAGTGAGGAACAAGTCACCCAGGCTGTACTGGAGGGCCACTGAGGAGAGGCGGAATAAAAAGTCAGCCGTCGCTAACCCCAAGTGACACAAATTACTCTGAGTGACATGAGCATTCTCTAAACTCAGTGGGGAACAATGATGTGGCATTGATTAGAATTATTCAAATGTCACTCCTGTCTTCTGAAGGGTAGAATGTGAGATGGCAATGCGATTTTTCACAGCGCTTCGTCTTTTTGAAGATGAGACAACAAAATTAGCAGCACTCTTCTCTTCCTGTCCAAACCTGCCCTGTAGTTACAAAGTGCTTTAGGGAAATACAGCAGGTTGCCAACTCTTCTGCTTTCATCCCGGTTGTTACTCAAACTTGTTTTATAATCAGAATTAAAACAACAAAGTGGCAGTTGTAGAGCCACTGCCTTAGGCAGTTCAGCACAGTAGGAAAGCAGGAAAGATTGTATTACGCCTTGAGGAAAGGACAGAAAGGTCGTGAGACAGCAACACCTCTGACTCCCTGAAGACGAAAAAAGACCCCCATGAGAAGTTTTGGGATGAATCGCTACAAACACACTCGCACATGCAGATAATACACAGTCTCTCACATTCACATACACGCATTTACACTTTAAGGGGACTTTACGGCACCTGGGTGGCCTGACAGAGATGACAAGGTGCTTATCAGCTCGAACCGGGTGAGTCAAAAGGGACCAGAGCGAGAAAGCGACAAGACGAGAGGAAAAAAGAAAAGGAGACAGAGTTAGCAGAGGAAAGTAAGAGACACTGTGTGATAGACAGAGAGGGTGTGTGTGTGTGAAAGAGAGAGAGAGAGTCTGGAGTTACCCACCACTGCTCTCAAGGGCAAGAATTCCCTCATGCACACTACTGATAAAATGAAACCTTGACAACAGAAAGTGCAGATACGTTTGGTGTAAAATGCGGTTTTGAAATGTGCCGATTTCAAACGTCAAGAGCTACCGAAGTGTCCAGTAAAACTGTGTGTGGACTGGTAAATGACTGCAAATACTGGCAATATACTAAGCAAAATGTAAACAGCTTATTCTGAGCTATACATTAACCCAAGCAGAATCTTATTAGTATGGCAGTAGTTTTCAACTGGTGGGTCATGTCAAAGCTCTATTCTGATAGAGTCGAGGAGAGAAGGAAAAACAAAGTGATGCAAATAATAAAATGCATATAAATGTGTAAATAAATAGACTTATTAGCCTCAGCAGGAAGGAGAACACACTCTCCATATCTTCTGTTGATGTTAGAGACTGTGTACAGTATCTACATTACATTATCACATATAAAGGGAAGAGGCCATGACATGCACAGGCCTCAATGCTAAGTATTTTTTTGGGCCAGTACTTCAAATTTTTCCTTGCCCTTCCAACATTTTCACTGCCATCAGTCATTAGGTGCAGTCACTTAAATGCATGGATACAACATAGTGGTACACATTTGACTTCTTTCTCAACTGTTTGTGTTCACTTAAGACATAACTGACTGTTTTCAAGGATACTCGCCAAGATGGGTATTTAAGCCTCATTCAGACTGTCAGCCCAAATCCGATTTTTGTGCAAATCCCATTGAAATCCGATGATATTTAGATTGTCTGAACGGCAACAAACTACATGAAATCCGATTTGTGCAAACCCATTTTGAGCTACATTCGTATGTGGTTTGGAATACTATTCAAATCGCATTCCTGGAAATCTGTTTCAGTCTGACCGGTCAGATCGGATTTGGCGTAGCTTTTTCGCATTGTCACACCACGTAAAATGTAAACGCATAAGACGTTTTTGTATAAAACATAATAACAAGCTTGTGTTGTTGCGAATTGCAAGTCAAGCAGAAAAAGACAATATAAGGCACCTAGTATATGCACCTCTTTGAGTGTTGAAACCAGCGGAGATGGCAGCACGGAATAAAGTTGCACATTCCAGCTTCCTGCGTTTCTGCCGCTGCCTCAGAAAACGAATAATCCAGCGCGACGACAAAACATTGTCATGTTGTAAGACAAAATCTGTATTGCAAACTGTATTGCTGTTATTGTTGTTTTAACTTAGGCATAACAACGCAATGGCATTGCCATAGAAACCAACGCACATTCCGTAAAACGAAAGAGTGATTATGGACACAAATTGGATATGAACAGTTGCGATACACTGTGTGGACAGTCAGTCATCTAGATCGAATCCAATTGGATATGCACAAAATCGGATTTGGGCTGACAGTCTGAATGAGGCTTTAGAGATACCTGTCCATTCAAGCACAAGAAGACAGATAGAACCTCCACTTGGGGATCTGTGTGTGCACTGTGCACACTTGAATGTTCAAACTGGCAACTGCTCATTAAAGCACAAGAAGACGCGAAAGAGACTGGGGGCTTGTGCACTGTCAGAAACACAACTCTGTGTGCACGCTGTACAGAATGCTCTTTTGTGTTTTCTTGCACTCAAATGCTTTGAAATCGCTTGAATGTTTGCATTGGCAAGGTTTAAAAACACCTGCAAATAAACATTTGTGACAACACAGCAGTGACTCTATCGGGCCAGTGACAAATCCATCAACTGTTCCAAGCATCCTCCCCGGGCCATCGGGTAGTCCTTATTGTCAAGTCCTGATGCACTCATCCTCAAATACCATGCAAACAAAATTATGCAGGTTCAAAGCAAATATGTACCAGACAACATTAAAAACGAGTTCACTATAAGGGTAAGTTTGCTTTGTATTGACCATAATGTGTTTTGAGCTGTGGATGAGAGCATGAATTTAAAATTGAAGAGAGATTTAGAAATCAAAGTTGCTGTTTTTTTCTATTTAGTATGTGTCATGTTAATAATTTAGAAATTCACTGGATATATGAACTGCATATATCCAGTGAATTTCTAAATTATTAACATGACACATACTAAATAGAAAAAAACAGCAACTTTGATTTCTAAATCTCTCTTCAATTTTAAATTCATTTTGTTTACTTGCACCAAACAACTTGGGACTGTATCAGATCATCACTCAATTCCCCGAAGAAAGACAGTTGAGATTAATGTGGAATAAACAATGAGATTATTGATCCATAACCACAATCAAGCAGAATTATAACACCATGACTCTCTATTACAGTCTTTATGATATTTTGCAACAATCTACATACCACTGATTCCCATTATACCCATCAGAATTTCCAGTCCGCAACAGGGAATTGTTGCATATATAAAAACAATATTAAGTAATTAAGGTGGCTTATGTAAATATTTTAGTACATGGGTTCCATGTAAACACAGCATTGTGTTTGGATGTGGTTGCACACACAGCCACATGCAGGTATTCTCATGAATTGCTCTGCCTTCAGGCAGCTCTTACTCTCTCTAAAGCACAAAGCTATATAAACAGACTTTCATTACCTTTCATTATCTGTCTGGGTCAATGAGCAGCTGCGGTCTGATGCACTAGTACCTAATAAAAACTGGTACCGAATGAGACCACCAGGACCCCTCCAACTGACTCATGCTGACATATTGTTACATATTGCGTTAACACTAGCCTCCCAAATGATCTGCTATAAATAGACATTAAAACTAAATATTTAAGGACAGATAGATAGAAATGAATTGCTCACGTGCAAGAATTTACAAACTAAGTTGTGCATTAGAAATACCGAAGGTTCTGCTATGTGCTATCCGATGGAATTTATTCAGACAATGTAAGGCACTTGAGTCCAAGCATAAAGAGCTTTAAATTAAAATACATTTCACTTTTAAAAAGACATCCATAAAGCTTTGTTGCATTGGCATGCTCATTTTAACTCACCAGCACTCAATTTGGACTGTAATGGATTAGTTGGAATGCCAGCAGGAGACATTAAACAAGCTTTAGTTGTTGTAGGTCTAATCTCATTGCATATTAATATTAAAGGCTACTGGGATCCTTGGCCAAGCATCCTATAGAGAGGAAATGATTTAATCACAGACTGCTGTTCTACACAGAGTCTCACACTGTGCGTATATGAGTGTGACATTGAAAGCGAGTACAGAAGGGGTATAAGTAAGGGCTGGTTTGAGAGAGCTGAAGGTCACATCAGAAGAGGAGCTCCATGCACAGCTGCAGGGGTTATCGCACTGAGAGTGAGAGTGGCAGCAGGGAGCACGTCTTTACACATTAAAAGCCACCTCAATGGCACCAGTAGTAATGAAAGTCAGCGGGCCAAAAATGCATAAACATGCACATAGAAATGGAACAGACACGCGAATAAACTCGTAGGTGATTTTAAAGGTAGCCGACACAATCGCATCCACAAAAAAGAGGATTTCCAAGATAAAACTATTTGCAGAGGGAATTTTTGGAGGCACCACATATAAACCCAGAAAACACTGTGATAAACACACCATAATTCTACAAAGAGCAAAATTACACCTAATGCTGTGATGACACTGATTATTTCTGTTATGAGAACATCAACAACTTCTGTTCTCCAGATACAGACATTGATGACCAGTACAATGAATCATCCAGTTACATCCTGATCAGGTCAGAAACATGTTTGGATTTTCTATCCCTTGAGAATGTTATCATATATGTAGAAATTCAGCAAAACCTCTAACACATTCACGTTTTAAGCACTCAGAAAAAAGAGGCTGCACTAAAAATAATCATTATCCGTCATTTTGATAGACTGGGTTGTAAATTTTCCTTCATGCTGCACTTCTATCTGTCAGTAAAATATGGTAATGCTTGCTATTTAGAGTGTCATCATCACAAGAACTGCTGTTACAAGAGCTCTTTCAGCCTTAACCCAGTCTGAGTTCTTTGACTTCACTATGGACAAGATACCTCATCACTGTGAATGTTAGTAATTTTAACAAAAAAAGAACAAAAATGTTACTGTATAAACCTGTTAGTTGGTAACCTGCATGTTACCTTATCATATAATGTAGATAATGACATACACAGTAAATGAAAGAGTGCGGGTAAAGACATTTATAATGTTACAAAAGATTTTATTATTTCAAATGAATGCCATTCTTTTCATTTTATATTCATCAAAGAATCCGGCTTGTACAAAAATATTAAACAGCAAAACTGTTTTCAATATTCATAATAAGAAGAAATATTTATTAAGCACCAAATCAGCATATTAGAATGCTTTCTAAACAATCATGCGACACCGAAGACTGAAGTAATGGCTGATGAATATTCAAATTTGCCAGAGGAATACATTTCATTTTAAGATGCATTAAATAGAAAAAAAAAAAAAACTTTTTAAATTGCAACATTTCACAATGCACAAGAGACTTATGTTAAAAACATTTTAAAAATCACACAGACCTGAAAACATTTGAACGGCATTGTATTTTCAAAGATAATGCATCTAATTTAACTAAAAAAAAGTATAAATGTTTTTTTTTTAATTAAACAGATAATTTATGAAGAACATTCCATGTTCTTATTTACATTTAACAAGACAATATATATACTTTATAGCTGTAAAATATTTTCAAAATGTTCTTTTGAAAAATGAGGCATTTGGATGAGGAACTTGAAGTTTTTTATGTAAATAGTTTATTTATGAAGCATTTTTAAAGCAAGCCATAAAAGCCACATGTGAGTGCGATACAAGCTCATACACACCAGTCTAATTTACACTTACACAGTCTCCTAATCAAAACACACTCACAGTCAGCCAATACACAGCAGCACCACTCTGATAAGCACCAAGAAATCACTGTGCGGCCTGATACATACTAACATACAGTATAATAAATACTCAACAGACTTATATACAGCAACACACAGCAGAGCAGCAGCAGCAGTCCAATACATATTTATCTCCACCAAAGTAGCATTAGGCTGATACAGCCAGGCAATAGCATTCCGACTGCAGTTTGTGCATGAGGAACACTGAGGCCCACACGCATATCAATGTGGTCGATCACTCTGGTGCAGAAATCTGAAGTCACGCTGTCTAAATATAGAGCTAGGGTTTATGTAAGTCTAGGTGAATAACTCCTTTCCACAGATTCCTTCTCACACACCCGCCCTCTCTTTCTCTCTCTACCTCGAATCACATCTCAATAACCTACGGTTGTTAAAAATACAATCAAACAGCTCTGCAAAGAAAGTACGATACAGATTTCAGTCATATCTGAACAGTATGTAAACACATACACATACTAGCACCGACATTGTCTTTGGCTTTAATAAACAGGAAGTTTTACATCTTCATTTCTCGCTGACACGCTCACTCCTGTGCTGTGTAATCTCCTCTATATTCAGCGATGTGGGAAATTGCTCTTAGTAAGGGTGGGTGATAGGGTGTAATATCTATAATGACATACTGTGGCAGCACTGCTGTCAAACATATTAACCTGATTACACTCACACTAGCCCCATCAAACAGAAATGGCAAAATCTTTGCCATCTGTTGTACGATAAGGCAGGAACACGTACCGTTGAAGGGAAGTATAAGTGTTGCTTGAAAATATGAAATATTCAAACTTCATTACCCCCTTAAATATATTCGTTCATGTGAGATAATAACTGAGGCTCTGCTAATGTAAAACTAAGTTACATTTCTGCGTCCTCTGCTACTTTGTGAAAATGTGATTATTTCCTCAAGTGTTTGAGTGGTCCATTTTGAAGAGGTCCAGTTGATGAGAGTAATTAAATACTGCTAATCATGTCTTAATGAGAGAGATTAAGCAGGTGCACTGAAAAAAATGGTGTAGGGTTTACATTATAACAATATTCATTCAGAAATTGCTAGTAAATTGTTTAAACGAACACCGCTGAATTAAACGTAAAAGTATTTTCTTTTAGCGCACTACGATAGCGCACTACGATAATCTTGGTAGAAAAAGTTGTAAATAAAGCAGTGTGAGCCTTACAAAGCAGAACGATGCTACGCTTCAAACAACCGCTCCAACTGATGAATTCAATCTTCACTCACTCTTATCGTCACTCTCTTGCTGTCACTCAAGACATGCACACAAATACGAAGATAAACACATATCAGAGTGGAGAAGGGGAGGAGGTGAGGACACGGCCGAGGAGGAGAGGAGAAATGTGGAGGGAAGCAAGAGGTCTCGAGACAGGGCTAAAAATATCTGGTTGCTGAACTCAATGCTTTCACGCTTTCATGGAGCTCTCTCTCACACACACACACACACACAAAGACAGACAGAGATCCAAACAAGCAAACAGTCGTCTGGTCTGAAAATTTCTGTCTGAGACATGTATAAAGCAAGGTGGGTTACAAACATCTTCATCTCACTGATGCAACACACACACACACACACACACACACACACACACACACACACACACACACACACACACACACACACACACAATCACAATCCCTGTGAACCTGCACAGAGCTGAACAGAGGAATTAGTGTGAAGGAAATATGGCGCTAAGTGATGCATGGAAGTAAGAGAAACTAGATGTGCATGTCTTAAAAGAAATGCCAGTGCTTTGCAGCATTATAAACATGCTAAAGGTATAAGGCTTTGGTTATTCGAAATGTTGCAATGTCTTGTTTTTGGTAGCCTGCACACAAGAATCAAGACATGCAGTCACTGCACCAAGTCAAATTAAAATTGTTAAATAAATATAAAAAACAACACAAATCAAAATTCAGGATTAAAAGAGACCTAAGAAAGAAGATCAAAAGTGCATGCAAATACCTCAATGATGTCATTGCTATCGTTTACATTTCAAATGCTGTATAAACTATATTCTTGCATTAATATTAATGTGAAGATATTCAAAATATTCTATATTGTGAAAATAATAGTAATCTTAGATTAAGATTCTGTATATTTTATATTTTATTTAGTCTTATGTTTTCAAACTGTAACTTTGCAATGTAACAGAGGTTGCAAAATATTGTTTCTCCTGTATTGCGATGTACATCCAAGTGAAACAAATTATTGATTGGATGGAGGCAGATCTGAATGCGGGCTTGCAGTCGACTGTAAGAAAAGGCAAGTGTTTAAGAGGAATAAATGACTGGAAAGAGAGATGCCTGATGTCTGTCGGATTACTGGAAGACTTACAACATTTACATGAAATATTACGAGTTGAATACAATAGCTTATACATAGATGGAACATTCACAATAGCATTAATAACATGCATGTTAACTTAAAACTGATAGGTTTCTCAAAAGTTGATAGGTTTCTAGTAACAAAATGATGTTTAATTGTGTGGAGCATAATTTTAGACCACAGTGGAAGATCAAACCAAACAAATCGACAAAAGACCTGTTGCTTGTTGCGAGTGGTTAGAATAAAAACATGGAATTACTTAGAAATATCTTATCCTGCCTTCACATGCTATCGTAAATTTCCTATTTCCCACTTACAAAGTCATGATAACGAGCTTGTTGCATTCAAGTGCTTTGTTGTCGGAAAGAATAAAATGTAGCATCCCATTGGTTGACAATCATAAACATTCACTGCGCTAGATAGTCAGTTTGCTGACAATTCTCTAATTTCGATCAAATACATGCTTATTTCACTGCTTATAAAACATACAATATGCTTCAAATGATCATATACGTTCATATATAGCTTATAAATACACTACTTTAGCGACAAGACAAAGTGATGTAGTTGTTGTGAGAATAGCATTGACAGCAGCAATGGTTGTCCCCTCCACCACGTTTAAAGTTTATGGCCCGCCCAACTCGGAAACTCTGGTTGTCTGGTATGAAAATTATTTCCAAGTTTCCCAGTAGTAAGTATGACTTGAGATGTGTTCACGTCTAATTTCCAATTAGGAGACTAGTATTTACGATAATTCCGATAGCATGTGAAGGCAACATAAGTGCTTGTGCAGGGGTGTTCAAACCTGTTCCTGGAGGGCCCCTGTCCTGCAGAGTTTTGCTCCAACCCTAATTAAACACACCTGAACCAGCTAATCAATGTCTTCAGACTCAATGGGCCTGTTTACACCTGGTCACTTCATGCGTTTTTTTCTGATCGGATAGCTATCCGTTTGTGAAAAGACCAAGTGTAAATGCCCTCCGAAGTGCTTTCGAGACACATTTAAATTCGATCGCTCAAACCACTTCAGGAGGTGGTCTGGGCCGCATTCCAGATGAAACTGGACAAGTGTAAATGCATCTGGTTGTTGAAACCACATATGCAAATTTTACTCCTCCCAAAATATTAAAATAATAATAAACATGTGAGAGCATTTTATAGGCTATATGGCATGTTACAGTCAGAAATTACAGCGCTAATGCAACATGCATCACTGCAGATGAGTAGCTGAGTATCTCTTCAGCAAGCCGAATCTTCATTAAAAGTAGTGAGATTAACCAGATCTTTCCAGTGCTGATGCCACGCTCTCTCCTGTTGCGGTCTTTGATCTTGAAATTAGCTGATAATGAATAAAATGCAGGTTTTTCTGTTGCTTTCATTAACATGAACTCCGTTAAATTTTCATATATAGTGTGGTAATTGAAGACTGGATTTATATCCGTTTTCCAAAGACACATTAATGTGGCCAAGTGTAAATGAAAATGTTTTAACAAATCAGATATCCGATCTGCGAAAACAAATTAAGTGACCAGGTGTAAACAGGCCCAATAGAAACAAAGCAAGTGTGTTGAAGCTGGTTGGAGCTAAACTCTGCAAGATGTTGGCCCTCAGTGAACAGGTTAGGAAACCCCTACTTTACTGTATGGCATCTGGTTAGAACACAGTTCAGTCACCTTTAACAGGAATTCACACAATCAGGAATTTCAGACTGAAAGATTTCCCCATTCAGATAATGCAACAGGTTCAGTTGCAGATTAGCCACTGTTTGACCAACAGAGAGACGCTTGGTTTGAAAGTGATTTCTGTGTGAGCTACATGCCACCAAGCCAACGGTTGGCCATTGGTCAACATCAGGCCATCATTAAGCATCTGTCAGCTCAGTTTTGCAGTGTGTATTTCACAATGCCATACCCAGACAATGACCATTGGCCAGTTGAGCATGTTGAGCATGGTGAATCAATGACACAGATCATTGTGGGGTGCGTTTCCCAAAAGCATCATTAGCTAACTATGGTCATTAGTTCCATTGAACTCTAGTGGTAACAACGGAACTTGTGACCATAGTTGCTTTTGGGAAAGGCACCCCTGATTGGCTGTTCAACTTAGCAAACCAGTGCATGAGCAGAAAAGCGCTGAAAGCGAGTAAATGACAAAGTCAAGACAACACACACAGAAGGCTATTCTAACTTTACGTTATCTTACTTGAGCATTCCAATGTCATAATGACATGACCGTGGTTTCAATAAATTAATTTGTATTCAAAATTATAACAGGCACTGCTTTGTTCAGTGTTGGCTTCCCTTTTTTAATCACAAATATAGACTACTGACATTAGCTGATACAGTTAGTTATTTTTTCTCATGCAACCATAGAATGTACCTGCTATTTGGCTGTTCGCTGTAGCCTTCATGGTTGTTCAAGCGCAACTTTTTAAACAGTGGGCACATGTGACGTGAGGCTAGATCTTTGGTTTAGTGTGTCACAGCCTTAAAAGGATAGTTCATCCAACTTTCATACTCTCGTGAAAGCACGTTGAAGACTGACACGAAAGAATTGTTGAATAAAGTTGTTATTTTTGTTTTCTTTGCGCACAAAAAGTATTCTCGTAGCTTCATAAAACTATGGTTCAACCACTGATGTCACATGGGTTATTTTATCGATGTCCTAGGGGTGGGCGATATAACGGTAGACACGATTAACCAGTAGAAATTTGTCAGTCGGTAGAGATTTTAGACTATCGTCTCTATTGTGTTCAAATGATCATGTGATGTTGCTGTGCTAAGTTTTCTAGACCACACTTTTTTCAGCATTGTGGCTTAAAAACTAGTGATTTTAATCCATTGAAATGCAATCAGCAGCAAAAGAGAACTCATTTCGCTATATGCACATGCTGTCTGAAAGACTATTTCTGAGCGCTGTTTGAAAGGTGCACGCATGTGAAGACAGTGCTCATAAAGTGTGGGAGTACTGAACAAAGTTGTTTTTGTTGCTTTATAGGATAGTATTTGAACGGTTAAATACACTCACAGCAGACTAATATTCCTGCTGTAAGAAATATATACGTCCCCACCTCCGTCTGTCAGTGGATCAACAGCTTCCTGACAGACAGGCAGCAGCTAGTGAGGCTGGGAAAATTCTCATCCACCATCAGCACTGGAGCTCCTCAGGGCTGCGTTCTCTCCCCACTGCTCTTCTCCCTCTACACCAACGACTGCATCTCTAAAGACCCCTCTGTCAAGCTCCTTAAGTTTGCAGACGACACCACACTGATCGGCCTCATTCAGGACAGTGACGAGTCTGCTTACAGACAGGAGGTTAAGGAGCTGGCTGTCTGGTGCAACCTTAACAACCTGGAGCTTAACACGCTCAAAACTGTGGAGATGATCATGGACTTCAGGAGAAACCCCCCTGCTCTCCCCCTGCTCACCATCATGAACAGCACTGTGACTGCAGTGGAGTCATTCAGATTCTTGGGCTCCACAATTTCTCAGGACCTGAAGTGGGACAATCACACTGAGTCCATTGTCAAAAAAGCCAAGCAGAGGTTGTACTTCCTTCGCCAGCTGAGGAAGTTCAACCTGCCACAGGACTTGCTGAAGCAGTTCTACTCTGCCATCATTGAATCCGTCCTCTGCACTTCAGTAACTGTCTGGTTCAGCTCAGCTACCAAATCTGACCTCAGAAGACTACGGAGGGTAGTCCGGACTGCTGAGCGAATCATTGGTACAACCCTCCCCACTCTCCAAGAACTGTACTTATCCAGAGTGAGCAAAAGGGCTAGTAAAATCACTCTGGACCCCTTACATCCAGCACACTCCTTCTTTGAACTGCTGCCGTCTGGTCAACGCTACAGAGCTCTGAGCACCAGAATGACCAGACATAGAAACAGTTTCTTCCCTCAGGCAATCTATCTCATGAACACCTGACACTAAACGTGGAACACACAACTCTATTATACATTATTTATTCACCACACATACTTATTTTTTTCATTTCAAATTTGCACATATCAGACCTGTACACACATAATTGTCTATTATATATTGTGTTTTTGCTATTTTGTACATTGCCTATTTGTATATTTGTATATTATTCTTTTATTATCTGTGTCCTGTCCTGTTGCTGTCTT
>JAFVLL020040862.1:0-11067 GCA_021397915.2 Tor tambroides
CTCTTGCTCTATTAAAATTATTGATTCTTTTTGTTAAGGACTTTGTCTAGTTTTTCAGAGTGCGAACCATCTACAGTCTCCTTTATACTTTATTGTTTTTTACGCACCTGGACTTATAATTAGCCTTCATCTGAGCGCAACAATATTTCCTTGTCTTCTGAGTTTTCATTTTATTCAAATTTAAAAAAACGTCCCAACATTTCTGGAATTCGGATTGTACTCCTATCACAGTTTAAAATGCAAAAACAAGTTAAGTAAGCAGTTTCTAAGTTGTTTTCCCTGAAAAGTGCTAACACTGTGCTGCTGTCTATTAAAACATTGCAAGTTTGCCTGACAACTGCAACACTGGCTCAACCAATCATGTAAGTTGGGGGTGGGGCTATATGTGTTTCTTTGACCAATACCAGAAAGGAGGAGTGTCCGGGAAACCTGTTTAAAATTAATCATTCTTTTTGCAGTTGAATTAAGCAACTGCAACTGTGTGTATATTTCTGTAAGTATTTCAGTGTAACTTGCTTTCAACTACTCTTTTAAACAGTTACTGTAGTCTCAGAATTTTTTTAAGGTGACTCCAATCTGCAGCCTCTTTTCTAACAGCCTTGATCTTTATAACCATCCAGCTAGGGCACAACATCAGATGAGTAGGTTGTGTGTGTGTGTGTGTGTGTGTGTGTGTGTTTTATCTTTCCTTTTATCACTAACAAGCCTGTCACTTCCACATTTAAATGTGTGTGTTTGTTTTTGTTTCTGCATGTGTTACAGAGTGAAAGAGATGGGATTTGAACACTTATAGATCATTTATTATTTGTGTTAAGTGATAATGACAGTTCTTTGAGGGAGTGAAATTTGCGTTGTATGAACTATCTGTATTCATTCCACTTAATACATACAGTTTACCTTGATATGAAAACCAACAACATTATACTGTATCTACTGACTAATGGACTCTTTTTGGAAGAAGGATGCTGCTGAGTGGCCTCTTCAAATCAGCATTGCAAAACAGCCCTCTGTACACAGAATACAGGCCAACGAAAAACAATTACTGCATTCCAGCAGAGTGGCTGAGTGAAACCAGAACTTATCACATGATGATGGCAGAGCCAATATCAGGAGTGATGAGCGCATCCATGAGAAAAGAGAAAGGCAATTAGATCATTTAAGAGGGCGTAATGTTTTTTCTGCTACTGTTACTCCTCTTGCAGTCCAAATATAAAGGTCCCTGATGTGAGATATCACTTTAGCCTAGACATTAGTTTTGGTGGAATGGTCACTAGCTCAGTGAAAATATTTGGAGAGAACTATGTAAAGGGTGTTGCGAGTCATTGCAAGTATGTCAATCGGTGCACACAAAAAGCTCCACACATTTGTAAATCCCATCATTCCAGGTAGGGCAGTCTCAAAACAAAAGTCACCACAGTGTGACTTCAATGATTCGGAACAGTGACTAAGAAAGCCTCGGAAAGCTTTGGATATTATGTGTTTGAATGATGCAAAACACCGAAGTGTGTTTAACCGCAATATATTTTATCTTATAATTAGGTTGAATGTTTCTGTACTGTCTTCTGTCTTCAGATCAATAAAGCAATGTTTTATTATTTTTATATTATAAATATAATAATATAGTCATGGCCGGCCTATAGGTTTGTGGGGCACCAGGCTTGATCATGAAAATGGGCCCCATAATACTAAAACCATATAACCACTGCAAACATTATAACTGTATTAAAAAATAAAATAAAAAGCACACTGTAATTAAATAAATATAAGTAAAGACTATATACACATACCTCATAGAGAGCAGATCTTTTGTAGACAAGTTAATGTACGGATTAATTGTCCACATTTTTGCTCAATTTTTTACTAGTCTTTATGTTGGCAGTCTTGGAATTCATTACCCAGATTATTTTTGGAGAAAAAAAAAAAAAAGTGACAAGCCTTGGGAACACATAAGTGCTGCCATCCAAACCTGCTTTAAACACAGAAAGCATCTCAAATAGCCACAAAGTAATCATTTTTTGACTTACTCTGTGCATTTCTGACAACTTGAGCACTTTTGAGGAAGGTTTGAAATGTGTGGATAATAATACTGTACTCCATATACTAGCGATGCTATGCGATATGAATAAATTATGCAGATTAGCAATATTTCTTTTTTGTTTCACTGTTTACTGCTTATACTGTTGCTGCATTTACTGTTGCTTGGTGATTGAAGTCATTTTTTGATTGAAAGCTTATCTTATGCTTAGCGTTATTTTTGGGTGTCACTGTTGCTATGATTTATGTTAAAGGATGAGGTCCATGCTTGTCTGCTTGTTCAAGCAGCACTGAATATTGTGTTACCTGTGCACCGATTGCTTTTTGTCAAAGGAGAATAAAGAATGTTTATTCGGCAGTGACTGTACTCAAACCATTACATGTATAGCTCTCTTCAGGCCCCTGCAGGCACGTTGGGGCCCCAGGTAACTGCTTGTATTGCCTGTAGGAAGGACTGAATAAAGTTAAAATATATCACACAAGCAACACTGCTGTTGTTCTCAGTGTTATTTTCAGACAAGCAGTACAATTGCAAGTGTGATTGCCTCTAAACAAAAATTGCATAACATAAAATTTAATTTAATTTTCAACACAATATTGTCACTTTCCTCCACCACTGAAAACCTCTCCCCGTTTTTGGTTTCCGTTTTCTGAAAGTTTGTTTTTTTCCCTTTGTAATGGAAACCACCGCAAGATTCGCCACCCTAGCCCGTAGGGACCTTCCTTTGGTGGAGTTTGCCAGGGAATTCAGTGGGCTCGCCATTTTGACAACGCCACACTGAATTCTCTGTTCTGGATCGGGGCCAGCTACCATTGCTACGTCGACATCGCAGACACCACTGGACTGTGCTGGAGGGAAGGTATATGCTGGTATATGCTGCCGGCCAATTCACTCCCGAGCCCGATGATGGCCACAGCTATCTCCTTCACCTCAGCCCAAAGGAGGAGATTGAGGAGGAAGAGAGTGTGGGCTCTAGCCCCTGACCAGAGCCGAGAGATGGCTCTAGCCCCTGACCAGAGTCAAGAGATGGCTCTAGCTCCTGCATCTAGCCCAGAGAGGGCTTCTGTTCCTGAGTTCAGCCTAGAGAGGGCTGCTGTTTCCACATCTGGCCCAGGGAGGGCCTCAGATTCCACATCAAGCCCAGAGAGGGCTCCTGTTTCCACATCAAGCCAAGAGATGTCTGCTGTTTCCACGTCTGTCCCATGGAGGGCTCCAGTTCCTGAGTTTAGCTCAGAGAGGGCTCCTGTTCCCGAGTTTGACCCAGAGAGGGCTCCCGTTTGTGAGTATAGCCCAGAGTGGGCTTCTGTTCCCAAATGCAGCCCAAGGGGTGCTGCGGTTCCCGAGTGCAGACCGGAGTGGAGTCCTGAGCCCAGCCCAGTGCCTGTGGCAGCCAGGGGACCCGGAGTCCTCCCCAAGAAGGGGGGGGGGGGCTATACATCTCCGGCTGTAGGGTCCAGGCTGAGTGCCAAAGCCAAGGCCACGGAGGCCGTTCTGCCATGGCACCCTGAGCTGCCTGTTCCGCCATGGCCCCTGAACTGCCTGTTCTGCCATGGCCCCCTGAACTGCCCATTCCGCCATTGCCCCCCGAACTGCCTGCTCCGACATGGCACCCTGAACTGCCTGCTCCGCCATGGTTCCCGGAACCGGAACCACCCTAGAGGCAGCTTGTTCAGGGTAAGCCTAATTTGATAGGCGTCCAGGGCGCCCACCCTCCTCCCCTCTGGAATTAAGTGGCACGAGGACGTGCCTTCTAGGAGGGGGAGGTAATGCCAGACTGGTTTCCTGTTCTGTGTGTGTTTTTCTCTCCCCATGTGCTCCCCGTGACCCAGTTTCTCCCTTGTTTGATTACGTTCATTTGGTTCAGGTGTATCTTGTCTATTCCCCTCATTCAGTCTTGTATTTAAAGTGTTGTCTGTTCCTTGTTTCCTTTGTCCGGTGTCGTAAGTATATGTGTTCCGTGAGTGTTCCTGTCTGCCCTGTGTTACCCCTGTTTGGATCAATAAAGACTGTTACTCGTTACACTCCATCATTTCCACGTTCCTCGCCTCCTCTCAGGAGCACCATGACACACATAAGAAGTGGTGTTCAGTTTATTGTGCAGTTTATTGTTTTATCATTGTGCTTAAATCGGCTGAGTGAATAATTCAATGACTCAATCATAATGACAGTAAAGATAATTCAGAACTGGACACTACTCAACTATTCCTGCCATAGGAATATATGGTAAAAATAAAATATTTATGCTTGTATGTAGGCTTGCTGCGATAGACGGTGTTGATGGTGTTAACAGTGTTAACTGCAACAGCGGTTACATCACTTGCGCACCGCCCCCACCGTCGTTTTGATTTTTTATAGTAATAATAATCATTTAGTTCAGTTAGAGAACAGACACTAAAATTAAAAACTGAATGTGTCTGCTCAACGCAGCATGCCAAACGACAGTCGCATCACAGATCAGCAGCAGAATTTCATTTATCATGTGAGGAAAGTGAGTAGAGCTGACTGACAAGTGAGGTGAGGCATGGAGGAGGAGGATGATGGAGGAAGATTTAGTTTTGAAATGAAATGCTAAAACACCAGTTATTTTGGTGTATATTTATTCGTTTTGTTAATAAAAGTTCTATATTTCATATAAGTGAGTTTGTCATTGTACTGTTTTGTTGTTGTCCATTCAAGCAATTGACGCAAAATTGTGAAAGTAAAATGTGGACAGGGATTTATAAGTAAAGGAAAGCAAGGGAAAGAGGGAAAACTCCAATGAACACAAGCTCCCCAGCCCCCCCGGTGATACCGGTATTACCGGTGTTGTCACACATTGGTGGGAAAATTTCCTCACCGTTACAACCCCCTATTATGCTGTTTCTGCCATCCTACTGCAAATGTGATGTTGCCTTTAACAATAGCTAAATAATTTGAAATAACTTGAAATGAACATTTTCAACACAATATTCACACTTTGCTTTCCCAACAAAAACAGATTTAAATGAAACCAAGGTGATCAAACAAATGGGTTGAGTGAATAATTCAACGACTCAATCATAATGGCAGTGAAATAATTTAGAACTGGATACTTGCATACTACTCTACAATTCCTGCCATAGAATGATATGGTAAAAATAAAAGAAGTATGCTGTTCCGAATTCAGCAAGCCATTTATTTTGTACCTAAATAAATCAGTGTTGTTGTGAATGAATGATTCTGTGACTCGCTCAGTCAGTTTTCCATAGCACAGACTGACAGTGCTTTTGCTTTTGTCAATTTTGAATTAAGTTAGATGTTCCTTAAAAACAGAATGCAAAAAAGAGTAAACAATAACAGAATTACCATTCAATTTTAACATATTTCTCTCCCTGAAAATTAGCACAGAAAACGCATACTACACAAATCTGAATACCTAGATAGCAAACAAATAAACATTTTAAAGCAAAGCCAAAAGAATAGGCTAAGATTATACAATCCTTTTGTCTATTTGTGATCTCGTCTGAGATGCAGAGTGGGCCAGAGCTAGTCTTTGATATGGTAAAGAGTGCTGCATGTCTCTCAGCTCCATGCATGAAAGAGAGCAAGCAGAAGGGCATCAGAGGGGACCTGAAGGGAGGAGAAATCATTTAGCGTTGTGCTTTTTTAATTTGCTGGACATACGCACACAGGCCAACACAAGAATATTAACTCACATTTCCTTCACTAACATTTATTCATTTAGCTGACGCTTTTATCCAAAGCGACTTACAATTGCTATATATGTCAGAGGTCGCACGCCTCTGGAGCAACTAGGGGTTAAGTGTCTTGCTCAGGGACACATTGGTGTCACACAGTGGATTCGAACCCGGGTCTCTCACACCAAAGGCATGTGTCTTATCCACTGCGCCATCACCACCCCACTAACAACCTCCTTGTCATATATTTTGAACCACACACATACAGACAGAAAGAAAAAAAGGAGAAAACATCAAAAGCCATCAGAGATTTGATCTATCTGTGAATTCACAGCCTTCTTACAGAGCCTTTTAGCATTCTGTGAGTGAGGGCGAAAGAATTGCTCTCAGAACAGCAGCTTAAGGGCCATTACTTGTTCATTAGACAAAGAATAAGCAAGAGCCCAGCTATCTATATTTTTAAAAGAAAGATGTTGTAGGAAGTAAATCTGCATTCGGAAGTAAATCTGCATTTGATCTCCAAGCAGGTTTTCTGAAAGGACTGTTTTCCCTCATTGCCTTTCAAATGCCTTTTGGCCTTGAGTTTCTCCGCAGGGCAAAAGAATATATCACTCTTCACAGCCCAGAATGCATGAGAGGGAATACAAGTTTACACACTCCAGAAATGAATCACTCAGATGCTAAGCTGCAAAAACCAGATTGAGAATGAGTGAATCTAAATGATTTATTTTTTTAACTTAGGTGAGATATACACGCTTATTGTTCATACGAACAATTTAATATATTCTAAGCAACAGTGAGCCATTTAAATTCCTATATCAATAGAGCCATTGTTTCACCCCGCAGCAACCAGAACTAACAAGGCCACCGATTTTAGTAGCAAATGAAGATGTTAACGCCCACATGAACTTCTCAACACACTGCTAATTAGTTTGGCCGAGCTGTAGAGGGCTAATGAGAGGTGGTGCGCGAGCCACACGGTGTCAGACTGCTACAGGGATAGCAAGCGAAGGGGAAGCCGAGCGTGTGAAATCAGAGTGATGTTTAATTAAAACTACATGTCCTAAATGCTGCCAGCCCAACAACAGTCCAACATTCTTCCAATAAACGTCTGTCCATCAGGATGCCGCCTAATGAGGGAGTATGTGGTTAGGTGGTTCAATATTGAATTGAACTTGGGGTAGAAAGACAACTCACTCTCTTTTGTTCTTGATTCCTTTGCTTGGTTGTGAAGAGCTTTGTGCACTTTCCTCTTTGGCAGAATCTCAAAACGAATGCATTTTCTTCTATTATACTATAGGGAGGCCTTCAGTCACAGTGTTGTGTATTCTCTCTTATGGATGCCTCTATATATGGCCAATCCTGCATGCTTGGCGTTTACATTGGTGAGAAGGTTCATTAGAGCAGGTTTTGTTGCAAATGTGCTAGTGTCGTGATTCTTCTCTGTGTGGAGATTCTCTAGGAAAACCTGAGAGTGGGATCTCTTTGTCTCTTGGGTTACTTCATTTCCGAGTCTTTCTTTTGTCCATGTGTGCCAAAACATGATATATTATTCATTTATTTCTTAACACAGATCCAATTAGTTGTGTTTGAAAAATTCATAAGGAAAAGAGAATTGTGTGCAATGATACTCTAAGAAAGGAACTTTCCGATTATTTCATGTGCAGGGGATGACTTGAGGAAATGCTATATTTAAGATGCAGGCAGAATCGAAGGCTTCAAATTTGCCAGGTATCTGTATTGTCATGGCTGACTCACAAATGCTCTTTAAAAAATAATAATCTCACAATATGTTAAACGACTAAAATCATCTGTTTTGCAGCTATGCCTAATTTCCAGAGACAAGACAAAATACCCTAACTAATGATCATGAAATAGTTATGTTTCAGGCACACTTTAAAAATGACGTGCTTCGGAAAATTGCATAAACTATATATATTTTTTGTTATTGGAATTTTTTTTTGACTAAAATTTCAGTTAATTTAAACATGTTTCAATTCAAATATACTCATTTTGCAATGAAGCCTATGAACATACTGTGTGATTAATTATTGAATGAATGCAGTTACCATGGAGCTGTTTTTAATTTGCAAGCATTTCCTGTCAAAACACACATTTCACTTCCAATCAATTTTTGTTATTCAGTCCCATTTGCCATCTTCCCAGCATGCTCTGGGTCATAAATAATTGCAGTTGTTTGATTGTTTGACCTTTTGCCAGTTTCATTTACATGGTTGCTGTTGATTTTGTTGTCACATTTAGTAGTTTTGTGATGTCAGGATGCATTTGCTCATCTTAAAATGATCAATTATTTGATTGGTCCCTTGTCGAGCACCTAATTATATGGCATGTTATGGTATTTAATGAGTGTTAGTTTCATGACAAGTGTTCATGCTATGCTGTCAGTAGTTTTAACCAATAATCACTTTGCTTTCCATGACACGCATTTCACATATACACTGAACAAAAATATAAACGCAACACTTCTGTTTCTGCCCCCATTTTTCATGAGCTGAACTCAAAATTTCACGCTCCCTCAAAACTTGCGACATCTGTGGCATTGTGCTGTGTGATAAAACTGCACATTTTAGTGTGACCTTTTATTGTGGCCAGCCTAAGGCACACCTGTGCAATAATCATGCTGTCTAATCAGCATCTTGATATGCCACACCTGTGAGGTGGATGGATTATCTCGGCAAAGGAGAAGTGCTCACTAACACAGATTTAGACAGATTTGTGAACAATATTTGAGAGAAATAGGCCTTTTGTGTACATAGAAAAAGTCTTAGATCTTTGAGTTCAGCTCATGAAAAATGGGGGCAAAAACAAAAGTGTTGCGTTTATATTTTTGTTCAGTGTAATTCATGACAGGAAGTACACAGTGTTGATCAAGTTAAAACCATGTAAATGAAATATCTGTTTTGCATGCAATTACTCTTTCTAAGCAAATTTACACTGCACAGGTGGTACAGAGGCACTTCTGTAGTGGCATTTAGGCAGCTTTACACAGACATTGCATGCTGCTCAGAGGTGGCATAAATGCATTTACACAGCAATTACACCTTAATACAGTACTTTGATACTAGGTTCTGAGGTTGGTCAGAGTAGGCATAATTTAGTCTGACTTTTATGCGTCATTGTGTATTTACAAAAAAAAAAAAAAAAATTGAGCAGGGACAGAGCAGCCTTAACTTGACTGTGTAAAGATGCATTTAGCTGTGTAAAGACGACTTTGGAGTTACTTCATATAAATATTTTCAGTTATTCAAAATATTAAACTGATATTTAGTTGCGAACTATCCAAGCGTTGATTCCAGTTAAATCAGATATATATTTTTTATACGATATGTTCAGTGACTCATTTTAAATTATGTATTTTTAAGTAGCTAATTTGAAGCTCCGTTCTAAATGTTGCATTTATTGATTTTGAGCAGCTATAAAGTATGATTTTTACAGTGCATGTAGCGCACACATAATATTGGTGGGTGTTTCATTTAGCCTTTGCATTGTCCACTAAAGGGGGAGGCAGTGGGCTGACGGTCTCCCAACATAAACAAATTGCCAATAAATTATGTTCTCTGCTGGGAGGGTGAGGGAAGAGACTGAATCACTGATTCAAGAGAGGGAGTGAGAGAGCGAGCGATAAAGAGAGAGAGAGAGAGAGGGAGAGAGTAACGTGGATCGGACTGACTAGCACCGGCCCGCACGCGCGTGTCTATTTCCTCTCTCAGTGGTGTGGTGCACACGCGTTTCACTAGTTTTGACAAGGGATTGCTTTTCTTTTGGAGGCGACATCTCTTGTTTTCCATCAACGCGCGCTTGATGCGGATTAAATCACTCTCCAAACATCAATCTCGTCTCAGAGCGGATCAGCACCTTGGACAGCGGATGCCAGAGGTACAGTCTGCTGAACGGTCTGTTCGGATGAGGGAGGGTTTCCTGTCAAAATCGTGAATTACCCGTTGTGCAATGAGCTGTGGCGAGCACATAAGGCGCGTTGTGCTTCCTACATTAATATCAACTTAATTGAACTGACTCCAGGAAGGACAATTAGTTAATGGCCGGCTGAGTACATGTGTACATAAAAAAGAAAAGTATTATGATTTATGTCGGCGCTTCTAATGGGTTCGAGTTTTTAGTGCAGTTTCTATAGCTAAAGTATCCGTTCATCATGGGACAGCCAGCGCTTTTAGCTAACTAATGGGATTGTAAGATTGCAAAACTATCGGTTAAAGATTGTTAAATGAAAGATGATAAGAGGAATTCGAGGCTTTGGCAGATGATAGTCTCTATTGTCTAATAACGACGAATGTATTTTTTAGATTGAGTTGTTTTTATTGTGAATCTTATTAATATACGCTAAAAAGTCACTATTCAAACTGACTTTTCTCGTGGTCTTGGTTGTGATTCGTCTCAGTGACTCGAATCTTTTGAATCCAATTCACCAAAAGAATTAATTCATTGATTTTTTTTTCTGCTGGTTATCGTTACCTAATAATTGTGATATGAGCGAATCATCGAATCGTTCACTCGAAACATCGAAAACATAGAAAAGAGTTTTATTAAATCTACTGTGAGACTTCACGCACAAATGACATCAAAATAGGGTTTTCGTCCTTTTTGTAACCTGCTGGGCATTATATATTAATCAATAAAGACAACGCAGCCTAAATAAATTAATTGTTTCTATAACACCATTAACATTGTATAATGACATATGCCATTTTATTTGTGTAAACTCATCCGTCATTAATAGATTAAATTAATTATAACATTATATTCTAACTGAACGAACATGCTCCTCTGAGCAGATTGTTCACAAATTGGATCGTTTGTTCATTACGTTCGTTCACGAACGAATTTCCATGTTCACTTGTGCTCCGAGTCAGTTTTTAAAGCGGGGTTAAGTTGGTTTTGTTTTTGATATTCGTGACACATTCAGCGATAAACGCCAATAACTTCAAAACGACTTGCCCTAAAAAGTCTAAACGGTGTGACCGCCAAAAGGGCAACGCTGATCATGTTTCACAGCCTTCTTTTTCAGTATTTTCGCTCTATATAATAAGCACTGCCCCGCACAAGCCGTCGCAATGTGCATTAAACCGGGAGAGCTCGCTCTCAGCGGAGCTTTCAGTAAGGGACCGTGGGGAAAGTGCAAGTTTTCTTCGTTTTTTGCTATAGCTCAGTGGGCGGTGTTTTTGTAATAGCTTCTTAGTTAAAGGGCCTATAGACATGAGACCAGTGTCAATCAATAGAGGGGGGCAGTGGACATTTTTCACAACCTTCCATTTTACCCCTACTGGTAGAAAAGGGAATTGCATGTCCAAAATTAACCTTCTTTTTGTAATAACTCTCTTCAGCAGAAAGATAGAGACA
>JAFVLL020040864.1:0-18824 GCA_021397915.2 Tor tambroides
TTATTATTATTATTATTATTATTATTATTATAAACAAAAGTACTTAATTACATGCGATTCAATGAAAATATTATTATTTAGGTTTGGGGTTTCTGAGACCCCAGATATAAAATACCTGTTTATTTATTTATTTACATTTAGTCATTTAGCAGATGGTTTTCTCCAAAGCGACTTACAAATGAGGACAATGGAAGCAATCAAAATCAACAAAAGAACAATGATATGCAATATCATTTATAAATATTTACTTATTTATTTGTTTCTTTGTTTACTGCCCTAATAACATAAGTATTTTTTTAAGTAAAGAAATAATGCATTTATTATGCATTTACTATATTTATTTATTATGCATTTATTATATTATATTATTATATTTTTATTATTGTAATAAATAAATAAATAATTACTGCGTTCATTATTTGTTTATTTCCTACGTTATAATAATGAATGCTGATTTATTTAAAGATGAAGAAATAATGCATTATGTATTTGTTTTTTTTAATTATTTTATTAAACAAAAAAATACATTCTGCATTCATTGATCTTTTTTATTTGTTTATTGATTTAGTAATTGATTTACATTATCTATTTATCTAATTATATTTATTTACATTATCTACATTATAATAACAAATATGTATTTATTTAAAAATAAATAAATAATATATTAATTGATTAATTTATTTCATACCTACAATTTAATTAATGATGAAGCAGTCTAAATTAGTGGAAAATCTGCAACTTTGCATAAGGCATTGAAACTCCTCAGAAATGCTGTGTATTTTGTGCAGTTTCATTTACATTCTAGTTATAATATTGTAATGCATTTCATTGTTTTAAGTCATAATGTGTATCGTATCGTGAGGCAGTTGTAAAGGCTGTGAACTCTTTTCTGGATACAAGATAAAACAGAACGGCCATTAGAAATCCAACACTTTCTATTGTGTTGTGTTGCAAAAGTGATAATGTTTTTAGCAAATCTGCATCATCTTTATCTCTTTATGGCACCTTTTCAAAAACATTTCTCATGCCAGCATCCTGCCAGCTCAGGTCAGCGCTAAATGAAGTCCGGGTCGTAACCGGTGTATCTAAAACAGCTCGCTGCGGACACCAGAGGAATATGTAATAATTCGTCCACTGCAGTGCAGTACCTCTGGGTGCATTAACCTTCCAATAGATGAACGGAGAGTCCTGGGAGGCCCAGCCGAGCTGCTGGCTCGTCTCCAGTCCGGAGAGATGGAGTCATGCGATCCATGTGCCACCATCCACGCTCCGTACCCACCTGCATCTGCATAAACAAGCCTGTAAGCTTCCTGTCTTTGACAAGGAGTTTATTAGAGCTCTGAATTCTCAAATGTCGCACCCTCCTGCACAAGTACGTCTGGTTTCTGGCCCCCACCCCCCTGAGACTGCTCTTTGAAGCCTCCTCACCTTCATTACCCGATGGCTCAAGTGCCAGCTTTTAATGAGACAGGGGGAGATACAAAGTGAGAGCGCACATAAGAAATTCAACATGACAACAAATGAAGGCTTGGCGCAAACTAGGTTGCTTCCTTCTCCCCCTCACCCTCTTTTTGACAAATGTAATTTATGCATCCAGTTATTATAAATAGCATATTGATACCGCCACGCTATTCCTGGCCTGTTTGTGAAGCCGCGTGGCTGTCTCAGTAAGTAGGCCGGTCACTGCATGAGCGACGGAGCGGACTCAGCTCAGGGACAGAGAGTGCACAGAACCACACAACATACCAAAATTCCCTGCCTTCATCTAAAGAGAGCAAATCTTCAAAAAAAAAAAAAAAAGACAACCTCCACCGTCCCATTTTTTCAGATCTTCCTGGGATTAAGGAAGGAATGGTTTTGACATGAGGCCTGCTGGTTTGGTTTGCTACTGCGGCCTACTGTAGACCATTGGAAAGTTCAATCAAGCATTTTTTTCTTCCTTGTTTGTTTTTAAATTAGGATTTCTTTTTAACTCTGAACCACAGTAAGGGCACTTTCATATGACATCTTTTAACATCAAGCTCGATCAATTCAAGTTCATGCTTCACAAGTGGTATAAGGACGTCCGTTCCTAAAATGGAAAAGTATTTCGGTCTTTACATGGTCAGACACTCAAACATTATAGAAGAGCAGATGGGTCATTCTTAAAATATGGTGATATACATATATGTTTTTCCCCCTTGTGCACGACAAAGATTTCAAATAAGAAACTCCATGTAAAAGCCTCCATAAGAGTTTATTAAATTACTCAAAAAATGGCTTTACTATATTTTGTATTTTTATTATTATTTGGATAAATTGACAATTTTTGAATAAATGATTGATTGATTGATTGATTGATTGATAAAAAGTTAGATTTGTCCAATTGGTAAATGTGTCATTGGCATTACATTTTGTTTGTTTGCTTGTTTGTTGCAACATTAAATCATTAAAAATGTTGCTTCAAATTTACGTTATAATTAATTTATTGTAGTCTGCTTAGTTATGTTTTTATATGTGATATTAATGTCTTAATTTGATCATTAAAATTTAATGATATTAGTGTCACAACTGTTCCTTCATTAAATAAAGTAATATTTTTAATGCTTAATGTCAAGTTGGAAATTAATTTGTTGTCATCTGCTTTTATTAGCGAAAACAATCTAAACTGATTTCAAAACTTTTTTTTTTTTTTTTGCCCCATCTCATGCAAATGTGGTTCTGTATGTGCAATATTGGTAAAAAAATCCAAAGTGAAAATACTTCAGTAACTGGCATCTTCTCCATCTTCCACTGCCTGACTATATGGTGGCAAACGGCAGTGCTAGAAGGGCATTCAGTGGTGCTCACTGTGATGATGCAAACTTACTGCAGTTCTGACCCAAAAGTGCAATGTGAAAAGAGACCAACGGGTGCAGGGTGATGGAGGTGGAATTGAGCTCGAGTTCAGACCAAGTAATCGAAAACAGCCTAATAGTCACCAAAATGTGTACCAGACTGCACCGGCAGGTTCTCAACAGATCAATAGAAATTAAATGCATTGACTTGGGTGGAGGCAGTGAAAGCTTATTCCTGAAAGTGCAGTGCATTGAAGGGAGACAGAGAGAGAGAGAAATGAAGAGAGATGGAAGGTCTTGCAGGGAAAGAGAGATGTAGATGGCTTTTAATGAATGGCTTAGAGAGGAGCAATAGAAAACGCTGTGATTGTCGCTGCATGATGGAGAGAATAAGCAGAAAAGAGAGACAAAGGCCAGAGACATGGGTTCCTTCTCTGCCATTTCTAATTAAGGATCCCTTAAAAGAGATAGCAGAGTAGTGCCCAGTGCTGGAGGTGAGTAATTAAGCTGATGTGACATGAAGGTCTGCTAGAACAAGAAAGCAGAAGAAAAGCAACTACACACAGTTCATTTCTGAAGTGATTTTAGGCTTTAGTTGTGAACTTTATAATACTTGCTTTACTGATTTTGGAGGAGATCCACTGAATTATTTAAATGTGCTAAATGTGTCAAATGGAGTTGCGAATTCTTAAGCTCTATTAAGAACTGGAACGATGGTCAGTAAGGTTGGAAATCATTTGCCATTTCTTATTCAGAACAACTCCAGACCACCTAAGTAAACCTAGATAAAGTAAAACACTCAAGTTATTTATTTATTTATTTTTTCCATTTACTTACTCTCTGATTAGTAAAGGAAATGATGAGGAATAGTATCTGGAAATTTCACAAACCAGATCCAAACTTGCATCAATGTATAAAAACATTTTCAATAACTGCAAGGCCATAGATTCAACTCAAAATGCAATAATAATGAGGGACAACAAATAACAGAAGATACAAGAGCCGGAGGATGTAAAATGTTGTAAATGATGGATGTTATATTTGTTATAGATGTTAAATATTTGTTGAGTTTTTTGTTCAGAATTCTGTAGGAGCAGATTTGTTGTCATTGATCCTGCTATGTTCCTAATAATAAACATGCACTCAAACATGTGCACAGGTATAGAGCCTGTAAGAGTTAACATGATAATTGAAAACTTTCTCCTCAGCTCACCCCGGAGAATGTCTTTGCTCTGCTCCTCTCTGCTCTCCTGGTTTACAACTCAACAGAGGAATTTTGGAAAAGTTCCCCATCATGAGCGGGTCACTGCGCTCTTTCAGCTCTGCTGTGAATAGATCAGGCTCCACATTGTGGGTCACTTCAAACCTAGGTGTGTCTGTTTTCTACAGTGGAAATGTCTTAGAGGTTTTCTCTATATGTTTTTGAGCTGGAACTTGTCTAGTCAGTAGGAATAGTTTTCATTTCAGTGGCAGTAAATGCTACCGTGCCAAACCACATTGGGACAAACAGCAATTCCAGCTGTTTTGAGAAAATCACGCCAAAATCTATTCCACCAAACACACGTCGGCACGTACATACATACCCACGTAGCACCTAATTTTTTTTTTTTATTATTTTATGCAATGTATTGTCAAGTATGGTGACCCATACTCGAAATTTGTCCTCTGCATTTAACCCATCCAAGTGCATGCACACAGTAGTGAACACACACCCGGAGCAGTAGGCAGCCATTGTTCCAGTGCCCAGGGAGCAATTGGGGGTTCAGTGCCTTGCTCAAGGGCACCTCAATCATGGTATCAAAGGTGGTGAGAGTGCTGTTCATTCACAATCCCCGCCTTCAATTCCTGCTGGTGCAGGAATTGAACCGGCGACCTTCTGATTACAAGCCCAACTCTCTAACCATTAGGCCACAACTGCCCAATAAATGCTTTATTCCTTACATTTTTGTGTATTTATCTTAAACTATTTAGCTTGGAATTCACCCCTGTTCCGAGAATTCCCAGCAATTCACCCTTTAAGAAATCTTGTTTCTTTCAAGTGGTTGCACACATTCAGTCAGTCTGTGATCATGTGGGGGAGTTTTTGGGTGTTTATTTAAAGGCTTCCGTGGCTTCACCGCTAGAATTTGAGGCAAATTATTCTCAGGGCTTTTTTTGTTTTGTTTTGTGTTTTGTTTGTTTGTTTGTTTCTTTCTTTTTTCTTTTTTCTTTCCTGTTAGTTTCCTGACACTTAAATACTTAGAAATTCATAGTTTAGTTCAGAGTATCAAATGCTAAATACGTATGACATGAAGCTTGCACTTCATGTGTCAATCTTTACTATCAATAACTAATGATACAGGTCACTTCTTTTAAGTAAAACACTTAAACTTCTGCTTTCACACAACTACATGGAATATGGAAGCCATTTTACTTCAGAGTAAAACAAAATATGTCAGCTATGGCTTTATTTCTTATAATTGTGACTTCGGGTCCCACAGTTGATCTTTTATTTCTCATAATTGTGATTTTTATATTCCACATTGTGACCTTACAACTCACAATGCAAGTTTATTTCACATTTTATACTTCATCTCACATTTATCTATTTTTTACTCTGAGGTTGAAACAAGCTTAGGTAAAAGAAACTGCATAGAGGGAAATAAACAAGAAAAATGTAACTGTGTCGAGTGGAGTAGCACAAGGGACCTGTTTAGCGTACAGTGTAATTAACATTAGCAGCTGCAGCTGAAAATTTAGCTGCAGGCAATTGTAAAGCCCTGCATATCCCTGAACACAGCTAGCTGCCCACAGCCTGAACATGTAACCTGCCTGTTTAACACATGTGAAATAGAGTTATTGCGTTATTGCATAATGTAACTCCACCAAAGGAACTACAGCTTATTAAGATAACAGCTCCAGTCCAAAACAAAATCAATGAATCAAACCCCATAAATGACTGCATTAGAGCATACTACACTGTCAGCAACTCCACGTTCAACATACATAGAGAAGAGACTTGACTAACAATTGATTGAGTTTGACAGTAGGATGTTAGCGAGCCAATTATACAATACTCTAATACATTACTCTAATAAAATGTATTCTATATAAAAAAGGATATAGTAATTTCTGTCTTTTTTATCTGCCACCTTAAATTTCTGTGTATTTTGTTTTGTTTTAGTTTTCTGTTTTATTTAGTGTTTTGCTTAGTGTTTTTTTGTTGTTGTTGTTGTTTTTTTTGTTTTGTTTTGTTTTTCATCAGGTTCTTGCTATGAATTCTGGAGCTGCCAGCTATATACAGGTAATAAAACTAGAGAATATGGGCACAACAAGATATTTTAGAACAAAGCTCAATATAATTTGGAAGAGAACATTTCTATATGGGAAAATGCTGAATTTTATTGTATAAAATATAATCATAATTTATATTTTTTTTTAAAAAATATGATTATATTTTATATAATTTTAACACACACACACACACACATATATATATGTATATATATATATATATATATATATATATATGCATGTATGTATATAAATTAACAAAACTATAATTTTTTGATTATTATTGATTCTCAATTCTCTTTCTAGTTGTTTTTATTTTTCATTTTTCTTTATTAAATATATGTATTTTTTAATGAATAAAATTATAATTATTTGAATATTTATAGATATCCTATATATACTGAAATATTGTAAGAATAGCAATGAAAAAGGTCAGCTGTCAAATCAGTGAAGATCAATGGCACTCCATTCATGTCCCAACCTGAGCACACACACACACACACACACACGATGGCACAGACATGTTGAGCTCACGCCCTAGGTTAGACCTCTGGCCTTTTGTGAAGCATCTTACCTCTGTCATTGCTCCCCAGTGGCGGTTGTTGTTGTAACGTCTGTGGCCTTGACCATGCAAAAGTGTAGCGCTATTCATAGCCTGTCTGAGCCCCGGGTTGATGCATGAGATTCTGTCAGAGATTGACATGGGAGAAAAGACGAAAAGCTGGTTCCATCTGCGTCAGTCTGAAGTCACTGTTTGTGTTAGAGACTTTAGGGTTTTATGATGTATATCCAAAGAGCTGCAGGCGACAGAATGGAGAGAAAGGGTCAAACAATGACACATAAGAGCACTGTCTGTTTTTTATATCAGTTTAGAGGGAGATGGAGATAGTTTGAAAGTTTTAAATAGTTTCTGTGAAGATTTTTTTCTCTTCTGTAGAAAACAAATGGTGAATATTTCCATCCGCTCCTCAGTATAATAAAAGTAAAGCTCCAAAATGAGAATAAAGTGTCATAAAAGTGGTAAATTTAACTTGTTTTCAAAGAAGAAATAAATATATACGTTTTACACTACAAGAGGATGAGTAAATCATTTTTGGGTGAACTGTCCCCTTTATAGCTACTTTCAAGACAAAGAATCATTTCTTTGGGGGGACACCTCATCTTTGTCCTAACTAACTGACTGTGACACCCGGCCATGTGATCAATGCAGGGCATGTACGTTTTTAAGTGTTTTCAGACACTCTACATCACTTCCCGTTGCCTTTGGCTGAAACATCAGCCACTGTTTCCACCCACACACCCTCATCCGTCTGAGGCCATGAATTATTAACCATCTCTTGTCCATGACATTATCTGTAGCCAGGCTGTAATTATTTCACTCCCTACACACAGCTGGGTGTGTGAGCTCAGACCCCTGATGATGCAGCTGCTTTTCTATCATATGTATTTAAAGAGAGTGAGTTCTTAAAGAAATAGTTCACTCAAAAAATGAAAACTCTATCATCATTTGTTTACCTTAATGCCATTCAATTGGAAAGCAAAATGAAGAAAAAAAAGATATTTTGAAGAATTAAATTTATTTATTTATTTATTTATTTATTTATCATTTTTTTATTTGCTTAAATAATCTAAGATTATCATCTAAGATTATAAGTGAATAATGACTTCAGTTTTGGTCTGTTCCTTGCATAAGTAGACTTGAAGTACACTGCATTAGTCAGGCAGACTGTATTAAACTTTTTGTTTGCCAAAAAAGCAACTTGGTCTCATGGCATAAATGTCCCTGGGGGCACTTTTTAGAGAGACCGTTTTTACGTACCTTATACTGCACATTTCGCCTCAGTTTCAAAGAGAAATGTCCAGTGAGTGGCGCTAAAACACGGGTTCAATACGTAAACCCTGGCAGGTTTTTATTACGTTGATATAGGTACGTAATGCTGTGTTTTTATTACGTTGCTTCAGGTACGTATTGTGGCGGTTCAGAATTCAAATATCCAGGGACCGTCGCTAAAAATTAATGCTTTATCGTATTGGAAATATGCCCTAAACCCAAACCCAACCCTAAACCTACCCAATAGTGTTGACAAATGCAAAGCTGATATAAAAACACATTTGTTGATGCAACCGTGCTATTTGAACTTCCTTATATGCAGTTTTGAACTGTTTTGTCGAACCGTAGTTACATGGGATTCAAACCGGACCTCCTCACCTCTCAAGTATGTACTCCGTGAGGTACCGAACAAACCTACCGTCTATGAAAACCCATAGATATGAAGCTGGATATGTCTGATACTAACGTTCAAAAGCATCAGTTTTCAAATTTCCCGGCATATTAATATTGTTTTGAAGTCATAACATGATATTCTTCAAGTAATTCTGCGAAAAGTATGCTTTATTAATCGAAACTCTGTAAATTTGTGTGAAAAGGAATAAAAGGCGTCAGAGTTTCACTGCCTCTAGTGTTCATTTCTTTTGGAAACTGCAGTGATATGTACTTATTGGTACATATTTCTCATCTTGCTAAAAAATTTCCCCAGGTACGTTTATGCCATGAGACCAGGTAGCAAAAAAAGTTGTTACTTTTTCATTTAATTACATTATAAAAGATTAATTAAATTGTTAAGGTTATTATTCATGAAGTTATTCATTCATGTGATCGCCACCATTGTCAGTAATAAATTTGTATTAAATCTTAAAAGAGAATCCAGAAACAAAAATAAAACAGACAACACAGAATTTCTGAAAAGAATTTATTTTTTATTGTTCAAATTTTAATAAACCATTAAATTGTTACAATTTTATGAATTCAACTGATTAGACATGCATTTTGATTATTAAAACCGAAAACTAAATTTGAAGGAAACAATAAAACAGACCCTATCAATAGAGAAAGATGCTTTTAGATCCAGATAGTGTAGCTACAATATGTGGTAGCCAACGAGATAAAGCAGCCAAACCTTGACCTCTCAGCCCTCATGCATTTGTCTGCTCAAACAAATGCCGCTCTGAGCTTCCACTATGAAAGCACTGCAATGAATCAGATTCATAGGCACTGTTAAGCTTGAAATATCCTCTATTTCAGACATTTCCTTAGAATTGATTTTTGAACTTTAATGAGAACAAGTCCCTGCACACAATATCAGATCCGATACTGATTCCAGCATAGTATAATTCAATGCTGATTCTTATTAACAATCCAAAAACATCTCCCAAATAATGGAGCTACAAAAGCTGCTACTATTCCGTATTGTGTCAAAGAGAAAGTTCCTGCTTGTTAGAGTGTTGAGACAATGACAAATGTGTGTGCTATCCCTGCATGTGTGTGTGTGTGTGAGTAACAGCTCAACCATACCATCAGCGTGACATGATGACAGTGGTTGTTTGCCTGTAATAGGGCTGGTGGGCGGCACAGCTCTCCACATCTTTCCCGCTGTTCTAAGGACATACTGACACTCCATGCACATTCACCACTACAACTACCAACCCACACACACACACACACACACACACACACACACATGCACAGCTTGTCTAAACGTCTACCATCTCATCTTCCGCAAACAACACCCTTCTGGCTATTATTGTAAGACCTGCATAAAAATTCTGCCGAAAATTACAGATAATGAGCACCGACTAGAGGAACATGAGCTTTAATTATTTGGGTATGAGAGGACATTTTGTTCTTGGTTAATGCTGTCTAACAAACAAAGTATGTCTTGTCTGGCACCATATTGCTTTTATTTCTCTAAAAAAAGACTTGCGCATGCATATCTTGATGTATTTCCAAACTCGTATGACTGACGTTCACTGTTTTCAGAAATGTGAATTAAGGTTCAAAAATAACTTAAAAGCATTCTAAAAGTGGTCCATTTTACTATATTCCAAACCTTTGAAGCCATATGAAAGCTTTATGGAAGAAACAGATGGAACTTTTCAGTAATGCATCATCTTTTTTTTTTTTTTTGTGTCAAATCTTTTGAATGAATCAGTTGGTCACCATTCAAAACCATTGTGAATAATCTGGGCATGAATCAGCCTGAAGTGATTCTTGAGTTCAGCTCACTAAAGGATGATTAACTTTCCCTGTTTCTCACGCAAAACTATTGTCTGACTTCAGAAAACTTAGAACATAGCGAAAGATTCATATGGATAATTGTATATGGTGCTTCTGAGTCATTTTGTAGCTTGACAATCCTTATCAATTTCTTGAGTGTCCAGAAACGACTTCAAAACTCCACTTTTATCAACAACGTTATACTGTCGCACAAAAAATCATACATCATACTGATACAACTGTATCAGTTTTATTTTGTAAAAGCAACAAACGTGTGCTTCATGCTCACACACAGACCTTAACAAAAGGCAACAAAAGGATCCAGCAGTTGTGCTTCCTCTTTTTGGTTCCCTCATATCTAATCTGACCCGGTCCATAAACAGACAGGAGATATAAAAGGGACTGAAATAGCTCGCTGACCGCCACATAACACAGGCTTTGCTGATACCCGCCGCACGGCATCCTGGGTAAACATATATAACACCCCAGCCACATTCCAGGACGAGACGACCCTTCAAAGCCCCCTCTTATCAAACAAGGTTCTGAATAGATCCGCCATGGTTAGGCAAGACGGGTCCTGACAATAGACATCACTCCGCTAACCGCTAACATAATTCAATCCAGTAAAGACAGGACTGAATTATGAATGAGTCCATGAGAAAAAGAAAAGAAAAAAATCAGTGGTTATATTGACAGTGCAAATGAAATGACTTGCCTTTGTTAAAGGAATAGATCACCCAAAAATGAGAATTTGCCTAAAATCTATTCACCCTCAGGCCATCCAAGATGTAGATTAGTTTATTCATTGATCAGAACAGATTGGGATAAATTAAGCATTGCATCGCTTGCCTAATGCATCCTCTGCAGTAAATGGGTGCTGTCAGAATGAGAGTCCAAACAGCTGATAAAAACATCACAATAGTCCATAAGCAATCCACATGACTCCAGTCCATCAATGAATGTATTGTGAAGTGTAAAAGCTGTGTGTTTGCAAGAAACAATTCCATCATGTTAACTTTAAACTGTCTGGCCAAATATAAATCCATAATCCATAATCTCGCTTCCTCCAGTCCATTTCTTGTTGTCCTCTCACATCAAAATCCACCGACATATTTGTTTAGAGCTGTTTTGGATGGTTTTTGCTTGTAAACAGTGCTTGATCTGTGCATATTTCTCTCTTGATTCAGATGAGCTACAGGTCTCAATATGATCTCAAACAGCCATCACAAAGTCTTTCATGTACCTACTAAGAGAGCTCAAGTCTTTAAATGTAAATGAGAAGACTTTGTGCTTTAAACAGAGCCCCGACGTGCTATTAAATCACTTTGTGGTGTTACTAGTACACGAAGATTGTATAATGCCTGCTGGTGTCGTATTAAAAGGCTTCCCTGACTTCCTGTGACGGAGCTGAGTAGTGAGACAGCCCAGACTGTAATTAAACACTGAGACTGTATGTTAGTTTGAACAAAAATGGAAATTATGTCATCATTACTAACCAATATGATTTCCTTTCCTTTGTTGAATATAAAAGGAGATGCTTTGATGAGCATTTAAGTCGCTGCTTTTTTATAAAATAAAAATGGACAGCATTTTTTTTTTTTTGCTTTCAAGCTTACAAAAAAAAAAAAAAAACATAATTAAACTTATTTTAGGGTGTTAATGAGCACCTTTGAGTTTCTGGTTGAATCTGATGAGTTTTCTCAGATGAAATGGTAAAATGCTTGTAAAGTGACTCTCAGAGCAGCTCTGGAGATGAAGTTGTGAACTGTCTGCATATACAGGGTAGACACTTAAAAAAGCCACAAGCATCACACTTTGTATAGGACCCCCAAGATTTGTAGTACAGCACTGGCTTCCTAATGATTGGCTTTCCTTTGTGTGTGTGTGTCTGTGTGTGTGTGTGTGTGTGTGTGTGTGTGTGTGTGTTTGGCCGCAGGCTGCTCGGCTCTCAGAGGCCCTGGTCAAATTTTCAAAACTTTTACCTTTGCTCTTCTGACCCAGCGGTACAGGACCGGTTCTCTCTGTTCAAGAACAGTCTCTCACAAGACAGAAAATCATAGCTTTATCCATTATTTATTTTATTCTCCTTTTTTTCATTCTGTATTTATCTATATATCTAGGCTACAAGAGGAAATTTGGAACTTTGCAACAGTGACGGATACTAAATTATAAAGTTGTTGCATGCATGCACTTGTGGTTTTACAGCAAAGCTGCAAGTTTGTAGTTTCCCTGCTTCTTTTGGCATCCCCTATGGAAATGCAGAGTTATAAAAAAGGTCTTAACCCGCCATTATTGCATCGACTCAAACACGTTATCCTTTCATGGCCCACTGTGATTCTGGAGTCACAGCGGTGAGCACAAATAGATCTTACATCACTCCAGAGTTAGGAGCTCCAGTATGCTGGAGGCCCATTGTTGCATTTGGACATCTGTGTGGATTCCATAGAGGAGAGCATAACGCGTCTATTTTGGTCTCATCTCACCTTAGAAGGCCCTGATTCTGCTCGTGTCAGCCGGCGAGCCGAGCGTCGCTCATAGTGTGTAATTTATCTGCCGTTGCCTCTTGAGTAAACTGACCGAAGCATTTATTTCCGGTTATTTGACAATGTTTTATATCTGCCAGTGTTGTTTAAGAAAACAAACCACCTGCTAACCGCCAAATTGGGTGTATATATCCTTTCTCGGCTAAAACGGCACAAGCACTCAGGTTCTCAGAGTGGCAATCATGCAATAATACCGATACATGAGGCAAAGCAAGCAGGTGCGAACAGCTCTAGCTGTTCATCTCCACTAAGCGAGAATGAGATGAGGGGGAGGAAGTCATTTTTCCCTCTGATGAATTTGGACACGAGTTTCACCCTTTGCCGCCCAGATCATATGCAAAGCGATTCTCTCCATTGCTGCCTCTCTTATCGTGTGTCTTTTTATCAGGCTATAATCACGTGTGAACTCTGGAGCACGTCTATCCCGCTGTCTCACTCTCTTAATGCGGTTCCACTCGGGCGATTGCGCGTCAGGATCTGGTGGGTGTGTGTTCGTGTGGGAGGAAGTGCATGCTGTGTGGGACGACTTTTCCTTTCCAGGTTGATGCCGAGGCCAACTGATTGGTGCCTTATCGACTGGTTGTGCAGGCAGGTACCGTTTAGAAGAGTTTGTGGAGATTGAGTACACAGTCGAAAGTGGAGAAGCGAAGTATCCTAGGGAGTGAGAGTGACTCCAGGGCTTTGCCTCATCAGGAAGTAGCAGCTGGAACTCACAGTAAGACATCCCATAAGTCTATGCAGCTGTCACCACGGAATCAAAGGTGGTTTCGGCAGGTGCTTCTGTCTGTTGTGTTTAGTCGGAATACTATTAGCCATATTTTGAATTCCCACATCAGATGTTGTTTTGATGTTGCAATGACATAAATCATCTTCACTTGATTTAAATAAGAAAAGCAACTTGGTATGAAGAAAACAAGCAGTGATGATATAAGATCTCTTCTCAGTTTACTGATTAAGTATCAGATTATGTAGATTTGTAATCTGTAATCAGATTACAAAAAAAGGCTATTTTCATGGTGCATAGACATGTCTAAAAAATAACATTATCATGCGTTGTCCAAAAAACGAAATAAATAAATGAATAATTATATATATATATATATATATATATATATATATATAGACACACACACACACACACACACACACACAAGTGTATGTGTGTGTGTGTGTGTGTGTATGTATATATATATATATATATATATATGTGTATATATGTGTAGATGTGTGTATATATGTGTATACACACACACACACACACACACACATATATATATATATATATATATATATATATATATATACAGTTATACATTGCAGTTATAATAGAGCAACCCAAGGTTAAACATACCATAGTATTTTGTACATACAAACAAGCAGTACCACAATATCACTGACGATGCTGATTTTGAAACTGACATCAGGCAGAATCATCTTTGTGTTATTTGGCCAAGTAAGCATGGTAAATATTATCAAATGTTACCTGACATTTCAGTCTGTCACCACGTGTATGTATTAAAACACCATGGTATTATTACTTCACCATAGTATATCATGCTGTTACACTTCTAGAGTGGGAGTTGACAATGTTATGTTTTTCTTTCTAAGCTGTGATTTGTGTCAGAAAAAGTCAAATAAGGATGTGAACCTGCTGAGTGGCGCTCATGCTAATTAGCTAGCCTCACTAGCACATCTTTAGAGCAGCAGGTTTAAACTAGCATGTTTGTGTGTGTGAGAGAGAACACACTTTAAAAAAAGTGTGAAATGAAAGCTTCACTTTAAACAACTGATAATGAAGAGGCGCTCGAGCCGGACGCACCCGGTTCCGCTCAGTGTGAAGCAAAGGGGAAAAAAATCTATTATTACGCCAAGCACCTAAAAGCAATCCACACTTATTAATATTTAATAAGCTTTCCTTTATCTTTTAATCAAGTGCGGTAAAAAGTGGAAGGAATGAATTAGGCAGAGAAGAAAGGAGAAATCACTTTAATGAAATGAATTGCTGCGTTGTGTCATTAGTGGGCTCTGGAGCGTGATGTTCGGAGGACGGAGGGGGCGCAGGGGGATGAATGAATCTAGCCAAGCATATTTCAGCACGGACCTGTTGAGAGCCCGGAGAATTTCAGGTTAAGGGAGCTAGTTCACCCAAAAATGAAAATTGGGTCATCAATTACTCACCTTCACGTTGTTCCAAACCTGTATGACTTTCTTTTTACCTTGTAACATGAGAAAAAGAAAGCTATACGAGTTGGAATGGCATGAGCAAATGATGACCAAATTTTTATTTTTGGCTGATCTATTCCTGGAGAATCGTGGTGGAAAGATGATATGTGGACATTTAGACGTGAACTGCCTCTTCTCTTGTTTCTTTACCTCCCTATAGTCTCATTGTGGTTCTTTCCCAAATACATATCCAACATTTAATCCATGCTTCCTTCTTAAACTCAATACTGTGTTTATGTCTTAAACTTAAGTATTAATTTCTACACACTGCAATGAAGTCTAACTAGCAGGTACCTTACACAGTTCTGGTATGGTCCTACTTGTGACAGGGCTGTTTTCTACTTGTATTCTGGGCTGCATGCCCAGAAAACCGCACAGGCCTCTGGGAGTATGTACTCACAAATGACTGGACAAAGCTTTGTATTTCAGTTTGTGTTATACTGGATGTATGTCTTTAAAAAACATCCGGCTAAGTAGTGCTGGGCAAAGGATTGACAAAATTGTAGCCCATTTTTCAGAAATTTGATATTCAATTTATATTTTGACCATTTTGTTAAAATGAATAATAATAATTATTATTATTATTATTATTATAATAAATCAACCAAGCATCCATTGTTGCGATTTTTTTTTTTTTTTTTTTTTTTAATTATAACATGGTAAAATAAACAGTTTTTCGTTGAAAAATAATGATGCACCAATATAATTTGTTTACACCAATGTAACAACAATAATTATTAATTAACAGCAGTATTTACTTTCTGTAATTTAACACTGTAAGGATATATTAATGTAAGGAAATACTGCTATTTATTTATTTTTATTTTATTTTTATTTTTTTCAGTCATAATGCCAACAAATCATTTTATCAGTATAGTATATGAAGTAATAATGAACATTTGGACAAAATTCTCAACAATATATTGCCATTCCTTGTCATAAAATAAGCATGGTTGTGTCACCATTTAGGCATGTGTGCTGCATGCACAGAGTTTGTATGTGTTTTGTGTACATAACTGTATGTGTGTGTGTTTGACCATGATGACTGACTCAGCATGGTGTCAGTCTCTGCTCTGATTGGTCAGCAGTTAGTGTGGAATGTGAAGGTGAGAGGTCATTGCCCCTGACAGCGAGTTGGCACCTGGCTGTTTAATCTGTCCTATTTGACTCAACCTCCTGATGTTCATACTGTCGCCTTTTATAATCTTCAGTTTTGTCTTACACGTTTACCTACCTATCATTATTTCTTTATATATAGAAAACAAAATATAATGAGTTTACAGATTAACAATCTCACTTTTTGTATCAAAAACATATTTTCTTTATTTACGAATCATGTTTTCTTTTGAGCACATCCCCACGGGGAGTTTTTGATTTACCTAACTTCTGGGAACCATTAAATCCCTAAGGATTCCCTTAAGACCCTTTGAACCAAATGCATTTTAAGAATTTAAGGAGATTTCTGCTTTGTCATGTCAGCCATTAACAGTTTGATCTCATTTTGAAATCAGTTGTAAGACCTAGTCAGCTGGGAAGATTTGAACAGGATTTAGGTCATATCACTTGGGCACTGAGAATCTATCATGAAGGATTTTGCTTCAATGCCTGAGTAAATGTCATGTTGTGTCTATGTGAGTGTATACAATGTATGCAGAGAAGTATCAAAGTGACACCCGAACTTCATCTTGTGTTAATTAAACTCCATCAGCCTTTCCCAGAATGCAACTGGTATCCTCTTATTCCAAGACCCATCATTCATATGCCCTCTCTCTTCATATGAATCTCTCGAATCACCTCTACAGCTACAGGGAGAGATTATACCTGCGGTGTGTCTAAACCTCTCTAGGCTGATTGGATGGCTAAAATGCATTATAATCCAGATTGTGTATGAAGCCTGTCCGGTGTTACCTTTAAACCTGTTCATCCTGCCACTGCACAGATTACAATGGCAGAGGGCATTTAAAATATCACTTCAACTACATGTTTCCATAAAAACATCTAGTCAGTGAGTGAGTTAGAACACATCAGTGAGCATTTTTTGAGTCTTTTTGAATGATTCATTAAAAGAATCAGCCCATTAGAGTCAGTTGTTTGTAAATCAGACTACACTGGTCATCATTTTTTTTCAGTGCAGCCATCAAAGGCAACTATGGAAGTCTGAGAATAAAAAGGGAAAAATGTGTTTTATATATTTTATATTCTAATATATATATAATTTTATATTAAAATATTAATTAGTTAATTAATTTATTTATTTATTTATTTATTTATTTATTTATTCTAAATGTCTTTACTGTCACTTTTGATCAGTATAGTGCATCCTTACTGGGAAAAAAAAAAGTGTTTTCTTTTTTCTTTCATTTTCTTTTCTTTTTATTTTTTTTACTCTAAGGCAGAAACGGCTTTCAGAATACAACATAATAACAGAAAGATGTGTTGTCTGTTTATAGTGTTTACATTATTTTATGTTGCCCATTCTTTTCATTTCATCACATTCAAGACTAAAAACTTGAAACTTGAACACAAAAGTAATTTCTTTTGTTGTGGAGATGGAGTTTCAGCTGAGGAGCAGAAAACACTGCAGGAAAGATGAGATAACTATTATTGATTCCTGCCAAAGTATGTGCATTTATGTTTTATTCACACCATCACAGACAGAAACTTGATTAAAAACAGGAATACAAATACAGTAATGCATATTTTTAGGTCACAATATATATCACAAGAAGTTATGACAGGCCATTAAAAAAAACAAAAAAACATATATGTGTATCCAATTTGAATTTGTATCCAAATTCGGTATTTATTTATTTATTAATTAGAAAGCATAGATTGTTCTTTATATTTGTAATGTATCTTAATCTCTCTACCTCTCTTTCCTTCTCTCTCATTCTCTCTCTCACTCTCTTTCTCGTTTCCCAATATCCTTTAAGTGGCAGTATAAAGTTGTTTCAGGAGCTGTGATCTTGGAACTGTCATTTGTGATACTATAAAAGGATTTGATTTTGTTAAATATAGACTCCTGAAGAATTCACAGAGTCATCTTCAAGAACAGAGAAAGGAAGAGACACCGGGAGTACACTCAGATCCAAGCAATATCAAAAGGTCCCAGTTTTCCATCTTGTGTTAAGGAATGTCGATCTATTTCAGCGGCATCATGTGCCGATCTATAAAGCAGCTCATTGTGAACATCTGTTGTGTAGAGAGGGGATAATGATGATTGCATTTTCATACTTTTATTAATAATCAAAAAATGTGAATGAGTTCCACATGCAAATGTGCCATTTGCAAAAGCAGAGGCAGGGGAAGAGACAGAAACGAGGAGAGACGGAGAAGGTCAGGGAGTAAGACAGGTCAGAAACTGGAACGTGTGGATGGATTGCAGGAGCAGGAGGAGATGATGATGGACTGGAGAACATTAGATCTTGACCTGGAGCTGTTTGAAATGGGAGGCAGAAACTGAGATGAGTGTGAACCGCTGTGCTGTTAAACCAGTCATAGATTCTGTCCTTTACACTGACATTATTATAGTAATTGTGCTGTTTGGCCTCATTGTGGTGAATATGATATGACCTTTCTATCATTCATATCTATCTATCTATCTATCTATCTATCTATCTATCTATCTATCTATCTATCTATCTATCTATCTATCTATCTATCTATCTATCTATCTATCTATCTATCTATCTATCTGTCTGTCTGTCTGTCTGTCTGTCTGTCTGTCTGTCTAGCATTCTAGCCATCATTCTACTATCTATCTATCTATCTATCTATCTATCTATCTATCTGTCTGTCTGTCTGTCTGTCTGTCTAGCATTCTATCTATCTATCTATCTATCTATCTATCTATCTATCTATCTATCTATCTATCTATCTATCTATCTGTCTGTCTGTCTGTCTGTCTGTCTG